>VXBA01000661.1:1090461-1346208 GCA_013399895.1 Serilophus lunatus | reverse complement strand
CCCCCCCCCCCCAGACTTAGCTAGAATAATTTTTTTCTCTCTTTTCAAGTACAAACTGTGCAGAAGTATAGTAATTTATCTTCTTAACTAGTTTGAAAAAAACAATACTGGACACATTTCCACCAAATATCCACTTTAATTAACTAGAAATGGACACTAGAGGTCATAAATTCCTTCCTGCTCTACTGCCTGTTAATACTTTCTTCATCCCAGAGAAGAAGGTACACAAGGTACCCCTCTTCTTGGAGATATTAAAAATGTAAGGGACCAATGGTCAGCCCTGGCTTGAGGTGTAACCATCATGAAAACACCACCATTCAAAGAGCTTCTATGGCAGTGGAAGGGGAAGAGTTGGGCAGTGTCCGACTACAGGTAGACTGATAACACCTAAATATGTAATCACTGAGCACTGGGGATGGAAAGAGAACATAGAAGAAAACATAGAAGAAACAACTTGGGCTTATTTGCTTCTTCATGCTATGCTGCATGTGAGTTCTCAAAGAAAATGGATAATCTGACCATTTGAAAATTAAAAGTATTTAGAGTCAGAGTGTTTAATACTGGATGCTTTGGTTACACTATTTTAACTTGAAAGATTAATTAATATTTAGAGAGAGTGGAAGTTGTTGGGGTTTTTTAAAGGTTCAGTGCTCAGCTGCTCATTAAGCACAAAATTGCATCTTCAGTAATTGCTTGCAAAAAGCTGAGAAAAATGGTAAACATTTGTGTAGTACAAGCAGGAGTACATTGCAAAGCAAGGTACAAGATTGCCTCATTTGGGAAAGGAAAGGAGAAAAACAACAGAGTGAGCAACCCAATATTTTTGAACTCTTCCACAACTGAGTATAATCTCATCTGTGTTTGTATATTCTCTTGAGGAATGAAGCACTGTGCACACAAAATCCAACAGCCGTGAATTTACTGCAGGATTGACATTAGGAGGAAGGGGACCCCAATCTCTCCCCACACCATGGCCAACCATAAATGACAGCAGAGAAGACTCCTTTTGCTGCACAGATAACACCAGCCTTTGTGCATCTCCACTGAGTTTTGGACTCAGGAGAGATGGAAGGGCATTCCCACCTAAGAGGAAAGGTAAGGCCTATCCAGTGTCACATGTTGAAACAACCCCGTGTTCACATTTCTAACAAAGCTCCAGCTGCAGAGAGCTGAGTATTTCTAAGAAAGCAGTGATAAGGAATTCAAGCAAGGAATATTTTTGATACAGCTAGAAAAAGTATTTCACATGCAAATAGCATAATCCAAAGTTAATGCTCAAACATTTAAAAATAATTTACATTTTCCTATAAGACATTTCTAAAAAATACTAATTCCTGTTTAACTATGAAATTATCTGTTCCAGAAGGATTTTTTGGCTATGAAAACCAAGTGACCTTTCATATTAACATTGATTCAAAATGATATTTTTATTTCATTTTGAAATGTCATTTTGGTTTTTTTAACCGCCAAACCAAAATGAAGTGACATTTTAACTTTAAATTCATTGAAAAAGTACTGTTTGCATTTAAATGCCAAACTGAATTAAAAAAAGAAATCACTTCTCATCAAATTATATCTCTCCAGAACTGTAAAGCTTTTGTTTCTTGCCTCAACTGAAAAATGTTGTCTTGGACTTTTGTTTCAAAATTTACATCAGGAAATACTGCTTTGTCCAAACATCAGTTGTTTTTACTGCAATTTAAATGAATTTAATTTAATTTAAATGCAAGAACATCATTACTATTGCTTGCTTAAATGTTCAATCCCCACTCAAGCCTATTCTTTTCACCTGCACTTCAATTCACTAAAACAAATTCCCCAACAAGTCCACTTCCATCACCCTGCCCCACCTTTAATTTCAAGGGAAAGGAGAAATTTTAATAATTTCTTCTGTATTTTGAGAAGTGAAATTTTATTTCTTTTACAATTAAACTCATAACTCTATTAAGGTTTCTCTTTCACATGAAATCATGACCTCTCACATGAAATATTTATTTGTATGCCTTTTTTCCTATATTCAGTAGAAAAATAGCAAATAATCCAGAGTTTGATAGTGAAGTAACATCTTTAATAGTATTCTTTTTAAGTATTCACCTTCTTTTTTATTTCATTTTACAGGAATATTTTTTATTTTCCCAACTAATTGCTTGTACAGCAAAGATAATCCAGTGCATACATGGATGTGTAATGTAATTGGTGAAGAAGGTGAAGAAAAGGTTAAGATTTCAAAAAGTAATCTCATAATGGAGCAATCCCCAAAAACAGGATATCAGTGTTCCATGATCAAGCCAGCATTGATATCAAAATTCTTAGAGAATTTGGGTCCCTTTGCCTTGGAAGCATTTTCTTATTTGAGAGAGGTCCAAAGTGTCTCTCTTACACAGCAGATGTTGGACACCTGAGAGCATAAAGCCAAACAATGGAATTGTTCAATGTCACAACTTTTGATTGGAAGAGCAATGGCTTTGAGTGACAGTAAAGGGTTGACTGGCTTAATGCAAAGTAGCTTTCTTTTTTCAAGATTCTCTGTAAATAGCTTCCCCAACACACAAACTTCACTACTGTTTCATTCTGGTTCATATTGCTGTCCCCTAAGGAGGGGCCCACAAGCATTACTAATATTTTCAGAGAAATAAGAAGCTCAGTAAGACAGGGCTTGCTCTGTGTGTGTGCCTGATGCTATTATTTGGCGGTGCTGCAGAGGGAAGATTATGACTTTTATCTCGTGTAAAAAAAACACAGGGAGAAAATGGCTTATAAGAACAGCTGGAAGGAAAGCAGGGGGACAAAAAACCCCAAACCCAACCAACCAACCAACTCCTCTCTTCTGACAAAAATGCTGTTGAGTTTCATTAAGCCGAAGTAAAATCCGAGGAGGATGTGTGTTACAAAAAGAAAAAAGGGGGATGAAAGAAAGAAAGAAAAAAAAAAAAGAGGAATTATCATAAAAATACCCTAATTTTTACAGAGGAAAAAGCCAGTTCTCAGGACAAGTGCCAGCACCGGTGCTGCTTCTCAAGCCTTCAGATCTCTGCTGCCTCCTCCTGCTGCAGGAGTAGGAAGTGTTTGGGCTATACTTCTTCAAGCTCAGTAGCACTGCAGCCAATCGAATGATAACAACTGCCACCTAACTGATAATTGCTCATGTTCGCCAGGGAGGGTGTGATCCAACCCATCCTGAGCTATTATCACATCTTTCACAGCCCCCTTTTGTTTAGCTCTGACAGGGCTGCGATGGTAAATGGTGTTAGCTCTTCATTTCCTTATTATTTCTCAAGGATTAAAGTAAATAGTCCTCACTCAATCGCCTTTTTCCTCAAAACTTTTAATTATTCTTTTAAAATTATTAATATTTTATTAGGAAGCATTTCTATGGAAGTTAATATTTGAGAATAATAGAAATGTTTCATTTTACACCAAGAATCATAAAATTGTGTCAGTCTTTTTAAGATGGGATTTTCAAGAGATTTAATTCTAGAAGTACAAGTCCTACTACATTATTCCGCTCTAAACAGCTTATAAACCTGCCCAACTGCTTGGCACATAAAGATTCTTCTTAAAAAGGCTCAAAGTGTAAATCTAAATAGTATAAACCCAAAATTATTTTCATAATTATAACCTGCATCTCTTGTTCTCCCTGGTAAAAGCATAGGACCCCAAACTGAGGGTAGTTTGAACATTTTTGGCTCACAAAGAGTAGCAGACAACATTGCAGCTGTGTTTTACTTCTGGCCTTATCCTAGAAAATCTGGGCTGCTGCCAGGTTTTCTCAAAGGAAGGAATCAAATTTTTTTCTTGTGTGATTAAAGGAACTGAGAAAGTCCTACACAACACTTGAGCTCCACATGCTATAGCTTAAGAAAGAGTCACCTATATTTTTACATAAATCATACTTACAATTCTCTTGCTTGTAAACACATGAAAATTCCCTCGTAACAGGGCTCTTCCCTTCTTCCCATTATTACAATGCAAATTGCTCACAAATAATGAGGGGAGCACTTCAGAATCCCACCAGTGAGCAGCACTGATGAGGGCACAAGCCTTTGCTTGACCCTGCACAAGCATGTTAGACGTGGATATATGAAGAACATCTGCCTTGATATCCTGCTGGAAGCGGCTCTTCCTGTACAGATAAAGAAATGTTCACCAGAGGAGGAATTTGAGCCTGGATTCTTACTAGGAAATCTCCCAGACTGTCCTGCTGATCTCACACGTATTTACAGCAGTGTTACGTTTCAGGGGCTGAAACCAAGGACATTCCTATCAGACATCCTGCATCAGGACACACATCCCTACCTTCCCTGGTAGGAACACGACACATATCCCACTGCATTTGCCTCTTGCCAAGGTATTCTAGGGCCACAAACCCACAGAGATTGAATGTGTCAGGACAGAATTTGTTAAGGTCTTAACTCTGGTTCAGCTATCACTTGAATTTAACACTAAAATTAATAGCATCAAAATCAATGACTTT
This sequence comes from Serilophus lunatus, assembly GCA_013399895.1. Classification (NCBI taxonomy): domain Eukaryota; kingdom Metazoa; phylum Chordata; class Aves; order Passeriformes; family Eurylaimidae; genus Serilophus; species Serilophus lunatus. The sequence continues at coordinate 1,341,734 of VXBA01000661.1, read as the reverse complement.
TTGGAAAAGGGACTTTCCTGAAAATGTTATTGCATTAACAGATTTCAGTTGAATGGAGTTATAATAACTCTAAGGCTTTAAGATAATATTTTTTAAAAAAATAAATTAGTTAGCATTAAAGTTATCTTTCTTAATTCTGCCCTTCGAACCTTCATAATTTAAAGTTGATATATTTCAAGTTTGAAAAATAGTCAGCTTAAGACTGTAAACACAATCATTAATTATGTAGTGGAAGGGTAAACATATCTATTTAAACAAACATCTGGACAAACAGGTGCTTCCTCATTCAATATCCTATTAATAATTCCACTTCTCTTTCCTGCTGATGCCAAACGATTTGTGAGGGATTTAAATCACAGTGGTACAACATGTCACCTGCTGATATCAACTTGTGTATTTGAAATATTGCAGGCATTTGAGTTCATCACGTGTTTTGAGCTAAAGTTCTGTCAAATACTGTGAACTAATTTCAGTCAGTGCTGGAGAGCCCTCAAATCAATACCTGAGTAATACAGAGGTGTATCTATCATTTAGCAGGAGATACTTTGTCATTTCGGACACAGTCTCCAAGTTTCATACAGGATGCCTTGGATTGTTGCTTGTTTGTTTGTTTCTTTCAGGGGGGTTGGGCTCATGGCTTTGGTTTTGTTTTGTGATTTTTCATTTTCAAGACAGAAAATAGGATGTCACCTCTTGGGAGTGACAAAAATTTCCCTACTTCATTCTGTTAGGAGTGTGTTATTTGACATAAGCATATTGGTCAAACATCAAACTGGAGATTTTAATGCCGGTTACTAAACTTTGGAGGAAACTGGGAGGAAGATGCCATGTTTTCCCTCTCCACTGCACCCTCTCATTGGATTGGGTTAAACCCTTTATGGATTACAGGCAGCATAGTTCAGACTACTATGATTGATGGCAAACCATTCATTACAAATTAGGCTCACAGAACTGTACTTTGATATGAATCAGAGAATCATGGAATAATTCAGATTGGAAGGACTTCAGGAGGTCATCCCCACAGACAACAGAGTGCAGCTCTCAAACAGATTGCAGCAACACCAGTTACGACACAGGAATTGGTTTGGCTTTTTTGAATAAATTGTCTCATTGTAATAGGAAGGGGGCATAAAAATAGAGTTCAGCAACACAAGTCATCACATGCATTCATTGAAAAACATAAAATCAAATCCTTTCTCCTAGACTACCAAATTAAAAAGAAATAGAACTTTTGTTATCACCAGCAAACAAAAGATGAAAAAGCTGGACCCCCCCACTTACACAGCTAAAGTGACTGGGTCTGCTTAGGGTCAGCACTCAATTTCTATATTTCTGAACAAAGGAAAAGAGTTTCTATAGATCCAGAAAACTAAAAAAAATGCATTTTGACATCAAGCATTGTGTCTATATCCTCTCCATATATTTTGGTTGCAGCACTTTCAATTCAGTGGTAACATCCTATTTCTTACAAATATTTGCATTGTGACAGAACCACTGTCAATTTCTGAAGTTTTCTATAGTTCAGAGTCAGTTTCAAGGGCTGGTACATAATTTTCAGAAGGTTGTATTATTTTGGTTTTGTTGTTTGTTTTCTTTTTTAAATCTGAAAGGGGTTTACACACTATGAACTTAAATGTTTTACACTGAAATATGAAGGCATGAGTTTCGGAGGATTAATTCACCTGGCAAGCATAATTCTCTTAAGTTATGTATTTAAGAATTGCACTCTTCATGTAGAATTGCACAGATGCTTCAAAGCTATTATGCCTGAGTCTCTGTGATCCCTGATGGCCACCTTGTACTCAAGATCAGCGCTCCATTTATAAACACAGCATAGTCAAAAGGAAAAGATATGTACTGTTCCACAATCTGATTTAGAATATATTTCCTTATGCTCTTAAACAACTCGAAGTAGTAGATTTCTCCCCTCCTCAATTTTCAGTAGGAAAAAACCCATGGGGGTGGGAGGGAAAGAAATTGTTACAACCACAGATCCAACACAACCAAGCAATTCTAAGAGTCAGAAGACACAAGAATTTTTTGTCCAAACTCAAATAGAGAGCAGAGCACAGAAGAGGTCAAACCAGCCAGAGCACACCTTCTGGGTAGTTCTGTGCCATGCAGGAAGCTATCATATATTTACTTTCAAATAAGAATGAAGGCTATATGCTCAAAGACAGTTTTGTGGATGTGTCTTGTGTGTATAGAAGTTGTTTCTCCTACTCAAATACATCATTCTCTTACACAAAATATTGCACAAAATAATTCAAATAGTTGGATCTCTGGTGTGTGTATTAAAGAATATATTCACTTTATTTTTTCATATGCGCCTTTCTGGAATTGGAAATCTAAATAAGAAAGGGGAACACAAGTTTCAGAATGACAACAATCACAACCTTTACCTGTGAAAAGATGGTCAAATAGAGCTCACCCAACAGCATAATAATCCATTGCTAATTTTTTCACAAAGTTAGACATAAAATTCACATCAGCTTCTGGATCTACAAAGCAAGAAAAGTAGGAAAATGGTAGATCCAGTAAACCAACACTATTTCCACACTCACATAATCCAGAAGTAATGTTTGCTGCAGCATCAGGACTAAGTGCAATTAAGTGTATTTTACATAAGGACATAACGTTTATGGTCCAAAACATGGAATTATAAAATAAGACAGAACAAGGTAGACAGTGCTTTCAAAACCATCCTAAATATAAATAGCATAACTTTAATTAAAAAAGAAAAAGTAAAGTTGGTGTAAAGATCAGCAAACTAGGAACGTAGCATGCTACTCTAAAGAGAAAGGATGGGCCCTCAATGAAAAATCTCTGTAGTATGTTCTTTAAATAGCGAAACACAGTGGAGTCAGTTGGGTGTCTCCTGAACATTTTCCTTTTCCACTGAGAATTCATTATTATATTTGTCTTGCTAGGGCAACATGCTCAATTTTGACACCACTAATGATGCCAAAAACTTCATAAAATGAATAGAAACACAAGAGGATAAATAAAAGTAGATCTTGGAATGCCTGTATTTCACATAGCACATGCTGCTTGTGACTGCCTGAAATACTAACTGCAGAAAGATTTACAGCATTGTTCATGAAGTTGTAGAATAAATTCAGAAAGCAGAGGAGACAGGAACAAAGGAATAAAGAGAATTAAAGTGTTGCTGAAAAGAAGATGAAACTGTTAAATGTAGTTACTGAAAATAAAAACCAGCAGAATGTGCCACATTGCAGAGAACTACATTTTATGATACAACTTAAATAATCAGACATTCTTACCAGAACGAGTTCTGTAGTTGATGTACTCTGATGAGAACCAGCTAAGTTTTCTCCTGAAAGAACATAAAATGAAAATTATATCAAGAAAAGGCAGCTCAAAAATTCCCTGTCAAAGCAGAAATGATTTAGATTGTTTATGTAGCATTAGAATAGATTCATTCAGGAGTAAGTATGCTTAGTTATAACAATATAATATAATATTCTTTTTAATAATAGCCTTATTCTGGAGCAGGGTTTTTTCACCAAGTTCATGTTAAGATAGACATTTTTACAAGTGCAGAGCAGCTATCATGCCTGCTAATTTACTATTTCTGCTACAGAATGCCTCAGACTACAGCTGCAGGCAGAGGACTTTGTGATACTACATAAAGACATAAGAAGGTACAAAAGGTTTGTTGAAAAATGAAATACATATTCTTTACATTAAAGACATTAGGGAAGGAGAATTAAGTGGGGTGGGAAGCAAACATCACTGGTCTTAAATTAATCTGACAAGAATTTATATTCCTATTCTAAACATGAATGTCTAGTTTGAAACACAATTCCATGCTACTGCAAGTAAGAATTTCTGTGACCCTAGTTCTAGCATGCTGTGCAGCTGTGAAATAAAAAGAAACACCCTCACTAATTTTTTTTTCCATCAAAATCTTATGGAATGGGCAAGTGATTGGCAGCATGTATTGGTAGGATTGAGCACACTCATGATTAATCTATCAGAATTTTCACCTATTTTGCTCAATAGTTGCTCTAAAAGGAGGTTCAAGCACGAGGCTACTTCATAGTCATCAGAAATTGGCCTTTTGTCATTGTGTCCATCACTGGGCAGCAGCTTTCATCAGGGGATGCCACATTTATTCTGTCATGCCAGCATGTTTAATGAAGCAGTCACATGTATTAATGAAGCGTTATATTAGGGTTCAAATGCTGCCCTCTGTAATGCTCAGGCTGTTCTCTTGCTCCCTTAGGTAAACCAGGAATGAGCCCTTTGTGTCCATATTTCCCTTTTGCAGCAGCAGCCAATTCTTCCCATGCCAAAGCCCTTTCCTGTCTGAATGACTGCACTAACTCAGGCCACGTGTCTCCTGCCAGACAGTTAGCGACAAGCCACATGTGAAAGTCCTTGCTTAGTATCAGGTACTAACTTCCTTCCATATACTCAAAGCACAGTAATTGTTATTTTTTCTATAGAGAAAGAAGTAACAGATACCAGTTACATTTTTAGGTCAGTAGCTGGAGATTCCTAAAGTCCATCTTTTACAACTAATCTGACTTCTTCTCCCTAAAACACTTTACACACCTTTATGCAAGTCACCTGGACACATTCCAGGGCTAATAGATTCTCACCCCAGTCACCTGTTAAGCTTTCACATTGTATTTCTACTAATTCTCTTTCCTGACTTAAGCCATCATTACTGATTAAACAAGAGAAACAGTCACTGGTGTCTCATTAATTTCTTCCTCTGGTATATATAAAGATGAAATTTAAGATCAAGACAGATAAGGTTATTATAATTATTGACATTGCTCCTCTTATGGAGCCATTCCCTGTCCCAGTGCTACATTACATTGCATTGAGCTGAAACAGAATTTACCACTTCACAATAATTTTTTTTTCATATCTAAGGGTATTAAGCAACCAGCTGTGCTATACATTAAATTGAGTGATGATATAATAGGTAAGGTCTATGTATTGAAACAAGGAGAGTATCCTTTAAGTTTGTGATAGCAGCTGCCTTTTGTTATCACTGCAGAAAACAAGACACTGGAGTACAGGAACTTACAACACAAACCCTTCACTGAAATTCAAAGGTTCCTGATATGGAAGCAATGTTTCTGAGCTCATAAATAAAATTTCAAAGGAGATTCTTTATGTTCCTACTACTGATACATGCTCAATTCATACTCCTAAATGAAAACACTAATAGCTGCATGCATATTGTAATTAGAAACTAGACTAAAAGCAATATACACATCAAAATACAAAACAAGCACCAAAATGAAAATACAATGTGCTTTGCAGTCATTAGTAACTTTGCTAACAAATAAGTGATAAAATAGACCATCTCTTCTCAAGGTCTAGCTATCTTACTTAAGGAATTTCAAAATATAAACACACTTCTCACAGAGCCCATACAAAACTGACTACTTCCCAGACAAACCCTGCAGAAAGATGAACGCTTTCCAATTCTCCTTGGAAACATGCCAGAGAAGTGGGGTCGGCACTGTAAGATGGCTTTCAGTATGTAGATGTAAGGATAAGCAGTTGGAATGCACCCATGCTTGGCTGCAGCCAGATGCCCAGACACTGCACTCCATCGCGGTGGGAATCCCAGAGCTGTGCTGTATGGTAAGTAATACTGTGCTGGGGCCATACCAGATCTCTACTGGCTCATGCTGAGCTCAAGAATTCACCAATCTCTTCAAAAGGGTGCTACACAAATCACTGAGCACCCTCAGAATGGTTTTGTGTCAAGCCTGTGCCCCATCTCTAAGTCACAGATTGAGCCAAGCCCAGCCTGCTCCTTCCTTACATCAAGCAGAAAGCTCCTGGGGGACTGTCTTTCACAGAAGCAATGCAATCCCTATGGACATCATAAAAGAGGTCTTTTCCAGGCAGTATCATGGTACTTGAGGATGCTTTTCCTAAACAGATATGTTCTATACCACTGCTGACCCTTCAGACCATGCACTTGTCCCCCAGCCTGACAATGAACAGGAAGCATAGAAGAAGTTAGGTTGGAAAAGACCTCCAAGATTGAGTCCAACCTTTGACCCAACATCACCTTACCAACTAGACCACGGCACTAAGAGCCACATCCAGTCTCTTTAAATACCACCAGGGATGGTGGCTCCATTACCTCCCTGGGCAGCAAGTCATTGGACATTGCTACGGGCTGTCAAAGAGTCGGTTCCAGGTGGTATGACAAGATAACCACTCTCTAGGACAGCGGAATAGGATTTAGATTTGAAAGGAGCTCTAGACATCATCTCAAGTTTAACTCAGAGCCACACTAGGTTGCTGTGTATCCAGTAGAGTCCTGAACATGTCCATGGATGGAAATAACCCAATCCTTTCTTGGCAACCTGCTCCAGTGGCTGACTACCATGCCTTTGAGATGCCTCTGCTCCTCTCACATTCAGCTGGAATTTCTCTTGTTGTAGCTTATACCTATTTTCCTCTGCCCTTCTGGGAGTCATATTCTCTATAAAATCCCTTTAAGGAGTTGAAAATGGCAATAGGATCATCCCCTAAATTATGTCTCCTCTTTGACAAGGCCCAGCTCCTCTAGTTTCTCCCCATATATTACGCACTAACCCTCTGACAATTTTGATATCACGGATAATACCAAGTTCAGCTGTGTCACTCACTGTGCCATCCCCACTACTAGTCTTTCTCTACTTACTGTTGTCACTGAATCATGAGGTCACTAATTTCTAGGACTTTTTTTAGCTATTATATTTAGCTATTGCACAGCTACAAAGTCAAGAAGAATCAGGCTTGGATTAGAGCCATATTTCTTTATCAGGATATCATTTACTAGTCTTCCCAATACTCAACAAAATAAGAAAAGAACAGCTCACAGAAGCATCAGACCAGCAAAAATACATGAAAGTATGACTTCTATAAGAAGCAGTAAGAGCTCATTCATTCTCACTAAGACAATCCTAGGACTGCAATATGAAATGGAATTATGGAGGATGACAGCAAAACATCTTGTATCTCCCAATCTGAGTTCAAATTTTCTCTGCAACTACTGGCACTTATTTTTTTTNAAAACTCGCACATTTTTTTGTCCCCCCCCCAAAAAAAAAAAAAAAAAAAAAAAAAAAAAAAAAAAAAAAAAGCCTATTCCAGACCCAAATACAGAACATAGCAAAGTTAACCATCCACCAATATTAGAAAATGGAATTTCAGCCAGCTAAATGTGAGAAATCACAGTAGTAGCCCAAGGTCCACCAGTTTTACTGACACAATATTAGTCAATGTTCTCCAGTGCCTGCTGGGTTTGGGGTGAGCAGTAGGAACTGGAAAGAAAAATTACAAAAAGCAAAAAAGAAAAAAACAAAAGGGCAAGTCTGAGATCTGTCATCAGCCTGTATCTGAATGAGCTCTATTGTGAATGGAGAGAGTGTGGTACATGGGAATGTATCACTAACTGCAGATGCTGCTTCCCAGCTGCTCATCACAAAGTGCTGAACCATCCAGGGCTGCACATGTTCATTTTTCCTGACTCCTCACAAAGTGTCACAGCAATATTTTGCCTTCTTTCTTACTTTTTGCTGCTTTTACTTTCCTATTGTCTCTTGGCTGCAGCTTGCATACATTGATGGGTCAGATGGCTTTGACATTAGACGGACATCGCTCAAGCTAAAAAATGGAAGTGTTATTTGTTTTCTCTGAGCCTCTCTTTCAGTTAATGCAGAGTCCTCAGGAGCTTTTGTTCCCCCTTGGCTGTCTTGGTACAGCCAGTCCTAGCTGCTCCCTCCCAGAGGCTCTGAGTCCTAGAAATCTGCTGTAATCACTTTTTGGAGTGAGGGGAACTAGTATGGACAATAATGACAGAGGAGGATGAAATGGGACAGATGTCATATAATACAGCTCTACTTTAAGATGGTCATGCCTGGAAAAAGGGAATGGTATTCTGTTAGAAGACTGGGACTTGACTATGCCTAAAGAAAGTGACCTCATGAAACTATAAACCACACATCACACCCATCACACAACTCACCTCCAGAGCACAAGGAAAACATTATTGGGCACAGGCAGCCAGGATTAGATGTCTTTTGGGTCATGGTCTCAGTGAAGTCACTTCCCCCAAGCGAATTAGACAATATATTTTTTGTTTCATATTTTCATCAAGGCCAGGTAAGGCAACTTTCTCCAATTTCAACATCAATTTCACGATGCATCAGGAGTGAGAACTCTAAGCACAAGCCAGTGACAAAAGCCACTTTAATAGCAGACTTAGATGCCTTTTAGAAAGCACACTCTGGTAGGAGAAAAAAGAGTAGCTACTGGCAAGACTGGAACACGAACGCAGGTATCATTAATGAATCATTGACTCTGGACCACAAGAATTTCAGCAGTTTCTGGACTCTACATTCCCAGAGCATCACAGTAAAGAATGTGAAAATGATTTTAGAAACAGGCAGTTGAGTTCTGGCAAAGCCAAGAAGATCCTGGTGTGAGCATTCAGCTGACAAATTACAAATAAATGAAAACTGAATGTCTGTTTTCAAAGGACACATTTTCATAGAATATGGATTTCAGAATGTTCTCTGGAGTCCTCCTTTCACTTCTAACACTACAATGGTATGCATAATATTTCCATAGAATTAGTTTATTCCCATACTTGCCTTCAAATGAGATTTCTGGTGTGAAAGTACAGGTAGACATGTAGAGAGATGCTTTTCAATGTCACTGTCAGCACATCCAAGCAAAGACACAAAGAGAGTAAAGCTGCACTGAATGTAATTTAAAGTACTCATAAGTATTTGCCCCTTTCTTGCTCTAGAAAGGAAATAATCAAAAAGTTTTTATTACTCCTCAAAGAAATAATAAAGTAGTACAACAAAAATTAAAATTAATATATTGTTGGTTCTAAGGATTATACTCCAAAGTTACTGGGTTTGCCCCCCCACCATAAATGTTGGATGTTTCTTAATAATAAAGCCATATAGACTATTGCTGGTTAAATCTTACTAACTTCTCCAGAAATAATTTCAATATTGTGAAGAGTTAATGCTTCAAGTAGTAATGATATTTTGCACTTCTTAGAGTCATTTCACAAAATCAAAGCATGTGTGACAATGTCTCAATATATAAAAAGATGATTTTTCATAAAAAATTAGCCTTTAAAGAAGAGATGAAGCTAGTAACATCAGGAAAAATATTCCAGACTCTCTTTGGCTGTGAAGCCTAATAATGATAAAAATCAAACTTAAAATGTCAATGCTTCAGTCTACACCAAAACCCAACAGTTCTAATTGCATTGGTGTCATTGAGGCAGACTAATAAGGTAAGTATATATGCATTGACTGTTCACTGTTGTATGTTTGTTGGGGACTAATCATAGTAAAATAAATCCAATACAGCAATGGAAAAGGTTGTGTTATGACTCATAAATATTTATAAACCAGAAAAACTGTAAAGTTTGGTTTGATGTTCATGAAAGAGAAGATTTATTTTGCATGAATCTAATTCTTTAAGAGCTTCAGTGTGCAACATTTTTAATCTTTATATAAGTGACCTTGATAAAATGAATAAATTGAGCAAGGCTATCACCTAGTGGTCAACAGGAGCAATATTTTATTTTTTTCGTGGGAGCTCTTCTATCTACTGGGGAGGCATTTGAGGTTTTTTACCTATGTAGAACTCTCTCAAATAGTAAATCTGTACAGCAATATTACAAAAGTAGTAAGTGAATATATTAAGAAACTTCGTTGTGCCAATGTTTCATTACTTGTAAATAATTTTTATCTCCAGTAGCTCTTTAAAAACATCTCAAATTGTGAAAGAGTTCCATTAAATCCTTGATTTTGCTTAGTAGGGTGTTTTCTGAATCAAACCTAAATGTCTGCCTTAGAAGCCTATTCAGAGGTTTTCAAGAGTACGGAATATTGAGTTCAGGCAACACTCTTTGACTGTGATAAACAGAATGAAATACCAAGAAGGTGTTCAGGTGGATAGGAAAGCTCAGCTGAAGGGAAAATGAAAGTGTAGTTGCTAAAATAACGTTTAAAAAAATAAAAAGACAAAAGGAAATCATCAGTGTCAATTCTATAGTGAAAATAGGTTTGGAGGTTTGGGGGGGTTGGGCTATAATATGTTTTGGATAAATAAGCCAAGCAAACAAACAGCCCTCACACCACAGACTTCGAGCTCTGCACTGCCACAGTATCGGTATTCCAGAGTCTCCAGGAGCTCTGGTCACAGCCCAGAGCACTGGAAGCTACACTGGCACAGAACAAAGCTGGTGCCCTGACCAGCTTAGTCCCTACACCCCACCCCCCACAGGTGTTATCCCGTGGCCATTACAGGGGAACTGCAGGATTATGTTATCAAGGGCACAGGGACTGGAGCTTTTGAGCTTTAACTGGACAATCAGCACTGTAATTATTTGTCATGCTGGAATCAGGAACAGTTTTCCACCTTGGAGGTTTCCTCCTTGTTTTCAAACAGATTTCTGTCTCAACTGAGACCAAAAACTAAAAGTGAAAGGATATCATTTTATCAGCAAGTATGAGTGCTATTCCTCTTCAAACCATTAGGGAAAGTTATTCTAAGCAGACTTCACGCTGTTGTTATTTTTAAAAAACAAACAAACAAAAAAACACTAAAGCTATTTTTTGTTACGCTTCTAGATTTGACTTTGAAAATAATAACTTGTTGCTCCCTGTTGTCCAGGAGACCACAATGAAAAGATGGGGCACATTAGTGCAGAAACAGCACCTGAGCACCATTCCTACATGGCTTGTCAGCCTTGGCTTGTACCTGCCAGCTCTCAGCAAGGGGATTGTGTACACCTATCCCAGCTCACCAGAGAAGAAAGCCTGGGTTTGAAAGTGTCTAACAATTTAAATAATAAATAATTTTAAATTTCAATTTAATTAAACTAATACACTCAAATAAATGTTTATATAAGGTTTACTATTTACTGCAACAGATTTCCTCTGTCCCTTTACAAACATTAGTAAAACTTATCCTAACTCACTATTCTTGACAATATATACTTCTAAATACAATGTAAGGCGTCAGTTAAATTGCCTCAATGTATTTAATGCTTCTCCATGCTTGGGAGCCAAGGAAGTAGCTGAGAATGTTGTCCCAAAGCTACAATTATTAGTTTATTCTTCCAGCATGGTCCGGCTATGGCCTTCAGTAAGGGTAAAGTGCACTGTGAGAGGAGACAGAGCACTCCTGGGAGCCAGCCTGAACTGTGAAACACACTACCATTACAAAAAGTCTGCACTTCTACTTCTTCAGATGGATTTGGTCACGGTAGTATGTGCGTATGACACTTCTACAAACAACCAATGCAATTCCCAGTTGCTAGAAGAAGGGTTCATCCAAGGTACTATCTTGCTGCTTTGAAGGGGCTGGCACAGAAAAAGCCAAAATTTCACACAGCACACAAATGTCAGTATTCAAAGGCTTTTATTCCAGAAGGCCATGAGAAGGGGAGCTTTGAGGAGCAAGTTCTACACCAAGTGATTTCAGATGTTATTCACAGCCCATGAATGGTGAGAAATCTCTTTTCTCCACAAAACTGTAGAATAGGTAGCAAGGAGTAACTTAACATTACTTCCAGAAATAAGACAGGAGAATTTTGGAGAGTCCCATTTATCTGAAAAAGAAAATAAAAATATTTTCCCCTCCATTTGACCCATGACATTTTTTCCTCAATCCTCATCATTTTGTTTTTCTTGACTCCTTCAAACAGTTTCAGTATTTCACCTCCACCCAGGAGGGCACCACATAATTCTTGAGGAGATGTGGAAAGGGAGAAATCTTGTGTGCACGGGGTTGATCACAACTGATAAGCCCAACCAGAGCTTGTGTATCAAGGTACAACCTGATAAGGGGCAGCATGTCAGGGACCTCTAGTGAAATTTGAAACTCCACACAGAACGAGTGCCAGAAGGCAAAGGCAAGTATCAACGGTTTCAAATACTGCTCTCAGCTTTCCAACACAATTCTTTCTACCCAGGGATGATGAGTGATACATGCATTATCAGTTCCTCAGTTATCTAAAAGCAATTATCTATTAGTTGCCAACAAATGCCACCAACACTGAGAATTTGTATGTAATGTATCTGTATCCCATCAATCACTACAGCTGGGTGTTCCCCTTACTCACATTTTGTTGGAATACATTCAGGATGGACTCACAAGGAACCTCCACCTGAACTATGAAGTGTTCATATGTGAAAGGCAATTCTGATCTGAGACAATATTTCCTCTGAGTGTTCACAGCCAGGACTCATGTTTTTCATGACTCTTGTTTTTCCAAGTTCACAGCTGTTTTCTGGAGTATTATTTCTGCTAAACCTTGCTATATTTGAGGGCAGATCTGCCTGGCTCCCCCCATCCCAGGGAGGCATATCCTCTCCTATCACTGAGTGCATCTTTACACCCCCTGAGTTGTAATGTAACCAATATTTATAATAATTGCGGGTTTTGCCATGACTTCTCAAGTCACATACAGACGTAGAAATAGCAAGTCACAACTATGCTGTGTACCCAGTGTTGCACTGATGTTTTAGACATAAATGTCTAAGTTGAAATTCACTACGAAATCATGTTACTCTTGTCTGATACCATCTCTGATCATATCTGCAGGTGTTAATTGCTCTTTTGATAATACCAAAACTAACTACATTAAGGCTAACAGTAGGAACATGGACTACTGCAACTTATTACTAAGGTATCAAAGTATAAAGACAATTCTTGTCCCCTTTTACTCCTCCAAATAAGATGGTTTAAAATCAGCACAGTGTCCAATTCCCTGAAGACATTATTAACTGAGGACTGCAGTGTTAAATAGGTAAGGTACCAGGATCAGACAGAATTAGATTAGACAAATTAATCAGTAGAGGATGCATTGTACAATATCCAGTTCAACCTGCCTACATTTATATTATTGTTAGAATGCAGGGACAAGTTTCAGTCTTTAATGACAAATTTACGTTTTTCTTCCCATACCAGAAGTTAGTTGGCAAACATACTGACTGTGGAACCAGTAAAATAAGAAAACAAAAATTGCCGTGCAGTATTAGCATATTAGATTTCTTCGTAGCTTCAGATTGACATGCCATAAAATACATTGAAAAACACTTGCAAATCTGAGCTGTTTAAAGCCTTGCAGCTTTATCTGCAGTCCAACTTACTTAAATTGCGCATTCACTTTTGCTACTACATTTTTGAAAGGGAATAATTCCACATCTTCCAAGCAAGTTTTGACTCAAACTATGTTCATTTCCCACCTCTTCAGACCTGACCACTGTGCTGTCTAATCAACCTAGGGCTATTCCAGATTTCAGTCTTTAATCATCCCTTCATTCACCCAGATGCTTTAGTCTATGCACTATAAAGATTGTTTTCATAAGGCTTACTTTTAATTAAGTTCAACAGCACAACAAACCATGATACTTAACTGTGAAAATGAGAAATGGTGCAAGATCCACAACAAGCCAAGCACAATGCAAAAAAAAATTAAGTGCAACAGCCTCCCGGTTTCAACTGCTTCTCCCACTGTCAAAAGTCATATATTTCAAGTACAAAAAATACTTAAAAGAATTGACGTACTCAAACATATGGTGGAATCAGAAAGTAGTTGAGATGGGACAGGGCACCTGGAGTTCCACCCCAATCTTGGAGCAGGGGCAGCTGTGACAGGACATCAGGGTGGGGTCCTGTTGACCATGAACAGTCAAGATCTCTCCCAACTGCCTCTGTCAGTAGCCCATCACCCTGACAGCAGAAGAGACTTTTGCTATGCTTACATAGAATTTTTTATATTTAAATATGTGTCCATTGCCTCATATCCTCCAACAGGATACCTGAGAGAAGAATCCTCCCTACATACACAACTTGAATCAGCTTGAGGCAGAAATCACAACGGTCACCGACAATTACAGATTTATTTTCTTTCCAAGCAAAATCTCCCCTTTTTTTGTAGGATAGTAATAAGTCTCGATTTTAAAAGAACAGCTGTGCAGAAGATAAATCTAGATCATGAAGATTTCGCTTTCTGTGAAAAAAAACCTCTCTCTATAAGTGAATTTTTAATGAATTTTAATTTTTAGCTTTCACTCTCCAACAAAACAGTTGTTTTACTATCTCTTTTCACCAAAATTTGCCCCTCTCTCCAAAATAAAATTTCACTAAACTTCTCAGTATTTTGTCAAGTGCTGAAACTTTACCAGAACTTGAAATCTAGCCACATATGTTGAAAAGCAGGATTTTTCCAGCACTCTCCAACCAGCAGCAAACTACACAGTAAGAAGCTGGGCATCACCCACCTCCCACTCTGCAGCAAAAATATGGCAGCACATTCAAAATCATCTTTGCTTGTACTTGGTGCCCAAATACAAAGATCCTGGATGCACTGACTCAAAATAATGAATCAAAGTCTCCCTCAGAGTCAAAACAACTGTTTCTCTTGGCTAAATTTGGCAACAATTCTCACTGAAAATTTATTTTAGCTATGTTGCTTCAAACTTCCGAGAGAAATATATGAACATGCATTGCTATCTCTAAAGCATTCCATAAAGGGAACAAAGAACCCAAATTTATCTCTCTTTGGCTCTCTCTCTCTAAAAGCCAGGGGACTTGGAAAGAAGGTCATAATACAAGGTTAAAGTTAACAAATATTGATGAGCAATGCAGTATAATGTGACATGTGTTGTGGCAGAATTACAGAAGAGCACAATTTCATCCTTGTTATTGTTTTTAGGGGAAAAAAAGACATACAGGGGTTGAGATTCATAAATAATCTACATCTACAGTTTTATCCTTCTCCCTGTCTGCTCTCTAGGTTTAGAAATCAGTGCAGATTTCTTAGCTCTGGCTCAGTTTTTATTAAAGGTGATAAAACAGTGCAGGGCTTGCATAGTCTCAAGAAGGCAATGACACGAGAAGCAGGATCTGGTATTACACACATTTGTATGGATGGATTGGACCCAACAAATGAATTAGCTCAATCCAGCTCTTCACAGCTAGCACAGAATCTTGTTTTGGATTAATTTTCAGGCAGTAGAACTGTTTCACTCAGAAGATGAAGTGTTTTGGAATGAGTTTGAATGAGATAGTTAGAAACATCACATCTAATCTTTTTTTAAATCACACACATTTAAACTGCCACAGCCAAAGAGCCCTGTTCACATCCTGCTTTCAACCACACTAGGAAAAAGACCAAGGGAGAAATACCTTAAAAACCTTATCTGCTCTGTAATCTTTTGGGAACTGAATAATAATAATACTTAACAATGATACAGCACTTTATCTCTTCAAAGTACTGCACAATCATTAACTGAAAAAAATCATCTGACAACAACTCATCTACATCCCATCTGCCATCAGTACTGCTCTCCAAACAACAGCATTGCAAAAAGAACATTGCTTAGTGCATCCAACACCAACTTCCTTGTTTTTTCTCAAATTTAACATATACACTCCCTGTATGGGGCAGAACACGCCTCTGAGGACGGTGTGATAAATGCCACAGTTAAACCTCAGCTGACAAACTGCTGCTGAATAGGCAGCTCACAGCACAGGACCCATGAGCCACAGCCACTGTATGACTGAGGTTCACTTAGTATAAATGGAAAATAGTGAATTTTGGTATTTGACTTAATATCAAACAAAGCCCCATAGAATTCTTCAACTGCTGGCTAAATACATATTTATTGAATAACTAGAGAACTCCTCTGTCCTTGGAGGGGATGAGGAGGGCATGGGCTGATCTGTCCAGGAATAGAAACTACTGAGGAAGCTTCAGCATTCAGCATTCTGCTCCTCCTCTGAAATGCGCAATTTAAAATTGTAAATGAAAGATTTCCACACAGATTGACTTGATTGCTACAGATGTACCAAGCAACATTAAGTGGGTTTGCATTCAATTTAGCACAAGGAGGGTGAAGTAGTAATTTATTACTGACTACTTCCAAATCACCTTTACCATTTATCACATCTGCACCCTAAAAAATTACTGTACAAAAATAAAAACCATGAGAAGTTATCCAGAGCATCCAATAGGTCACTTTCTGGTAAATGCTCCCTGAAATAGGAGATGCACAAAAAAAGGATCCCTGAAATGTCTGCCTGGGGAAGGAGCTGCCAAAATCAAACAGATACACAAAACGGAACTTTCCCCTGCTCAATTTATTCCTTTATCTACATCTTTTATATAACACTTGCAACTGTGCTGTGCATTCTGGGTATTATGAAAATAAATCCTTTATTTGCATTTTACCTTAATCTGGTTTGAGTAAATGTGAACGTCAGGGAAAGTTTCCAAAAAAGGATGTCTCTCCCAAAGGCAGAGCAAATCTAAAAACCAGAATAGAGGGATCCCTTTAAAAGTGCTTTGGCTTCTCTGCACATTCTTCAAAACAGTAAAATCATTTGTTCAGGACAGTTAGGCTGGTTTGGGAATGAGCATTGCAGGATCAGAAGAAAATCACCTTTTATTACCAGGTATAATCTGTGGAACTCTCCAGCTTTCTGCTAGGGTACAGCAAACCTCACTTCATTTTCAGATTTGTATAGCAAGCCCCACCAGGTGTGTTATATTCATAGCAACAGCAGCCACTGATGGTTTTACTAGTCAGTTTTCAAATTCCATTCACTCTCAGAAATGTTTCTATTTTCAACTTATTTGCACAGCACAACCAAATTTGAGCTTTATATGCTCTAAATGTTAGCAAAACTGATGACTTAAAAAAACCACAACCCTTTTAGATACACCTCATCTAGTAAAGGCATAGAAAATACCATTGCTGTAGGGAGTCCACACAGAAATCAACTCATCTGAGGCTCACTATGTTATACCCCCAATCCTTTTGGGAGGCACAAGTTATCACATATTATAAAAGACAGACAGACATACACACCTTTCTTCTCTTCTATGAAGCTACATTTTGTGATGTGCAATTATGGTTTCTATATCTACTGTATTCTGCTGAAAAAGTCTCTTGGCTGTGCATAAACATTCACCTTACAGAAATAAAGTTCTCAACATTAGAAACACATTTACCATTTTTTGAGAAAAGGACACAAGCTTTGTAGTTTGCTCTGCCAAAATTAATTTACAAAGCATTAAAGACATTAACACCACATGAATCAAAAACTATAACATGAGGAAAGAAGCAAAGAGGCTAATTTCTTTGTTCACAGGTTTATGTGGGGCTTTCATTATTTATAGGTGATCTTTCCCCTCCCCCCCCTTAATGGACTAATGGAATAAAACCAAAAGTTGGAAAGCTGATCTATTTCCTCTTTCTTCTCTTCAAATCTCTATGCCAGTAATTATTTCCTCCTGCTGTTGGTAGCTCCTCCAGGGCTGCAGAACCACAAAGTAAGTCAACATGCACATTTCCACTGGGTCATAAACCCTGACTAGATGACAGTTAACCCCAGTGGCCAGTTGCTGAGGAAGGGTCACAATGACATTTATAATTCATGACTAGTGTGTTTGAATGCATTTCAAACATTGTTTATGCCCTGTGGCAGTTTTACAGCTCTTCACAGCAAAGCTGACTTCTCTTGTAAATCCCTGCAATTTCACTGAGGAAAGCAACTCCCCAAGGTGCCTGAAATCTTCAGGTGTCCCCGAAACAGTGTTTGCACAAATGATAAACTAATTTACAGTATCAAGTTCTAAACTACCATGCCTCTTGCCAGCAATGAACCCTATTACTCACCTCTATTAGTACTATAAAAGGGTGATTTTGTCATTCTTTGTCATTGGACAGACTTGTCCTTCAAAAGCATTTGGAGGGTTTCCATCCCTGCAAAGATCTTCATGAAACAGATCTAGTCATATCATAGTTGTGCACAGTATTGAGAAAAGTGCATTTGCATACTCGGTGCAGGTTGACATTTTCAAGATCATCAAGGACAACACATATATTGTGCACCCATGACAATACACTTCCTACATTCCATAAATTAGTTTCCATGTGATCGTCTCCAGTTAGCTCATTGATCCAAGAATGCACTACTCTATTTTGATCCTTTAGGACAAATATATCATATGTCAGCTTTTGCACTTCTTCCACAGAAAAAAAAAAAAAAGGCAACTCTAAACCATTTCAGTAAGAAATGAAGTTGTTCCTGCTTGCACTGTACTTATCAACAGGCAGCAACAGTGCAGCAACTACTAGAGAAGAGGCAACAAACTAAATTCAGATTCAGCAGCAGCATCAAGGTCTGCTTTCCTTGTCTCCTCCCATTTCTTCTCTAGCTTTTGTTAGTCCAAAAAATTTGGAATCAGGACAATCCCAAAACAAGCAGAACACAATGAAAAGTTACTTTATTGACTAAAGCAATGTTACAATGTTGGTTTTCTTCTTATTTTTCCCTTAAAATACTATCTTTAGAAGCATTCCCAGAGATGTGACTTATCTAGGAATAAAAGAAGAAATCAAAGTGCATAGCTCTGCTGAAATGCAAAAGCACAGCTGTGTATATAAACAGTTTGAACATCTGCTGGGCAGTGCTGTACCTTCACTGACCAATGCACTGAGGACAAGCTGAAGTGGCTGCAGATTCGGGAAGGAACAGCAGCAACTGACCTTATGGCGAGATAGTTTCATTGCCATCTTCTGTAGTCTCTTGACAGGAACATTTTTCTCTGCCAGCACAGCATCAGCCTGAGCTGACACCAACTGCTCTCATCTGCACAGCACTACAGGCCTGCCTGAGGAGCTCTGCTCTCACCTGGCCACCACATCACCATCCCTTTCCAACAGATTCCTTGCAGCAGTTTTGTTAAGACTGTTTGGAGGAACTCGGTATAGAACAGTCATCCTTAGCATTCAGTCTTTTTAAGCAAAGCAGAGCCCTTCATTTAACAGCTCTTCCCGCAGGAATGTCACCAAGGAAAATCCAGGTAAGGAGTCTGACAAGTGAAAACCTCAAAAATTTAAATTCCCTTACAAATGTTCATATTTGTATGTCCATTTTCTTTGACTTCAAAAAAATATAAGCTTCTTTTAAGAAGCAGCTTAGATATACACCGGCTGGAGAAAAAAGTATTATTCAAGGAGCAGTTAATAAAATAAACTATTACAAATATCTGAGGCAAGGTTTTCTTATATATGTGTAACTATCCTGCATCCTCAGGCAATCAGACAGAAATCTTCTCCAAGAGGGGGTCCTGTGAGTGAAGCTCAATAGAAAAGCTTTCAAATAACATGTCAGCTACTTATGCTGCGGTGCTGAGTAAATGGTTACCTGAAGTCTTATCTTCTTGCTTATTTTCACTAATTTGTCAACAAATGTAGCAAACTTCACATGCAGATGATCTTTTCCAGTGGCTTTCAGGAAGTATGAAATTCTTTTATGACTCTCAGTATTATTTTTGGCTAAGTGACCCAATGCAGGAATGGGTGAGTGACAGAGGTTCTTATTCACTGGGGCAAAATGTCAAATTTGGCCACTACAATGTTGAGGCTGTTAGGTGCTTTAAAAGCACATCAAACTTTCCATATGCTTCAGAAGCACACAAGAAGATTCAGCAGAGTGGTCAGCAAGACAGGAACCCATAAATCAAGTCTGTGGCCACAATATGGGAACTGGTGGTTACAAACACATTCAGGGAATTCAGAGATGAGATGGTAAGAAGCCAAGTCATTATAGTGACAAACAGCACCCAGATGCAAGAACATCTGCTCACGGAGCCGGACACCTGCCCTCGCCACAGCCACTGCTCTGAGCCCCCCAGGCTGAACAACCACCTGGCTGGGGCAGGACAGCTGTGCTGGCATCCTGGTATGGACACAGCCCGTGTCCCAACCTGCCCAGGTATAAGCCCAGCTCAGCCTGATGGCGCTTGCACCTTCCAGTGCAGTGCAGACTGTTTCTGTCTCCTATAGTAACTAAGNGGGGAAGAAAGCAACAAAACTCAATTCCCCTTCTCAATTTCCACAATCAGTTGACCAGTTGTTGATTTTGTGGAGCCCCATGTTTAACTGGATTACAGCAGAGGAAAAATCTCTACTGATAACAAATATGAAATCCAGGAACATGGAAGCAGAAAAAAGGGTGATGTGACAGCAGCAAAGCAGCTTTTGGATGGGCTCAAGCAGAAAAACCAAGTAAAAGACAGAGTCCAAGAATATGTTAAAAAAATAGGACTGAGCCCAGGGCCCCTGGCCCAGAGTTCTTTCAGGGGGGCTCAAAAAAAATTGGCTGCTGGGAACGTTGCCGAGGAAGGTGTGCTGCTTCTCAGATAAATGGTGAGGTGTGATGGCTCAAAGATGTTCATTTGAAGAAAATTTAAAAAATAAATTACAGTAAAGAAATTGAAACACCCATTTTTTTAAGAAAGTGCATGATTTAACTTGTATTAGGATCCACTGAAGGGTAGAAAGAACACGAGGGTAATCATTCCATTACATGAAGCTTTCCTCAGACTCCTTGGACTATTCAGGAAATGAAGGCTCCTTACTTGGTTGTCCTAAATAATTCAAATACCTCAGGCAATACAATATTTTTGCTTCATCTAGATGTTTTTAGCAAGTAGTATTGAAGAGCATAAAAATTGCAGTATTACAAGTATTATAAGTGACAAAATGCAGGAGAATTTGAAGCCAGCCACAGTTTACTTAAGCAGCATAACAGCTACTTGAGTTATTTGCCATAATTCATTCACAAGTCAAAGTTTTCAGTCTCAGTATTTTTAAGAACTCTGTTGAGGCCCCGGAGGGCAGCAGTTCACTTAGGAATGGGGCATTACAGTAACAGGCATGAATAAGAGACCTCTTGATTACATGGACAAGTAATTAGGGTAAATTAAGAGTGTCCGAGAAGTCAACTGTCAGGGAACATAACCAATTTAAGGATCCAAGCAGGAACAAATACAATGCCAGTTTCAGTAATGACATGCCCCAGCTGGGCCTCAAGTTACTCAAAACATAAGAAGTCAAAAATATTATTTATCACAGAACATGTTGAAGAAAAGGCACTATGGCTCCCACACTTCACTTCCAGAACTGCATTCTTGCAACCAACATGCATTAGGAGACAGCTATCAGTGTAGAGTTGAGCTTCAAGCTCTCAAATCTGTTCAAAACCAAAACTTAAAATGGAATTGTCATTTTTCAATAGAATCAGGTTGTGCTTTCTCCCTCCACCGTCTCATGACATGTTAAAACACAAATTCAGTTTGTTTAGTCATTTAAAATAAAGAACTTTTTGCTATCGAAAAACATGGCATAGCTACAGCTCAAGGGTAGGTTCTTCATCTGTGTAGTTTTTACATCCAGAAACAGAAAGCTTTGTAAGGCTTTTGTTACCATGAGGAAAAGTTGCAAATGCTGTAATTAAAAGAAATAAAACTGTTTCTGATTACATTTCCATAAGATTAGCAAAGACAGATGCCCACGCATCATAGAAAGCAGAAAAACATAAAGCTAATCTGCAAATACAATGACTACATTTTTGATATTTAAATGTGAAGTTTGAGTTATAATGAACTTATGCACTAAATTAATTTCAGCTCGCCAGGTATAACAGAACCACTCAGTTTATTTCTAATTGTTCTATAAAACTTTTTTACTCTGAAATAAACGTCAAGGTACATCATCCAGGTCTAAGCATTTTGTAGGTCTGCATTTCTCACTCACCTCAAAGAGCATTCCTCATGAATACTTCTTTATAAATCACAGCGCTTCATACAAAGAAATCTCAGAGGATTAAGTTGCATGTTAATTAATGCAATTTCTTCATCAAAATGCTACTCTAATGATTGACTAATAAACTTAATTATTTTTAAAACCTTATTACTTTGGATCATAGTATCAAATACAAATATACGCAACAGCAAAAACTTTTGTCCCTGTAGCAAACTCTTGAGACAAAATTCCCACTCAGACTCCCATTCAACCTGAAGTCTCACTTTCTAGAGTAAATCTGCCCATTGGGCTCCTGATAAAGACTAAACCTAAAATAATATTACAAAAGGCTCCACTGAGCTGGCAGCAAATTATGAGTTTTATAGGTGCAAGGGGAAAATGAGTTTCATGGTAACACTAAAATGACTGGTTCAAGACACTATAAAGTCTGCTGCTGCTTGATAAAGTTCTCTATATTTATGAGGTAAAAAAGGTGTGTGAAAATCTGTATAAAATAATGGAAATGATTTCTGTAAATAGTTGGACACACTTATACATGCATTTCTTAAATCTGTTAAAGGCTAATAAAACCAAAAAACCTCCATGATCTTTCCTACTTTTGTTCTTATGCTCCCAACACAAGAGCAATATGAGACGTGCAGCATCTGTCGTACAGTTTGAAGCCTGCAATATTGGGCTCCATCCTCAAACCCAGAAGAAAAGTGTTCCAGTTCACCCAAAACTTTTACATAAGCAAAGCTGAATGTGCTTTAGTAGTCAAATGGCAATTATTCCTTGAGCAGTCTTCCAAACTTTATGGACACTGCCTAGAGGACGGATGATTGAAGTCCTTAGAAATGGACGATTTTCCACTGATGCTTTGGAAGAAATTCTCTTTGCAACCACACTGCAGACTTCTAGTTCTGCTGTTTATTTGCAACCAAAGCAAGCTGTGGCCAATTACACAATTTTGAAGGCAAGTGTTTTGTGCTTCTATTTGTTTAACCATTTTCTAACATGAGAACAATTTTGCAGAAATCTGATCATCAGACCTGCAGAGGAAATCTCCTCCCTCTCTAATAAAGATTTATGATATTGAGTTCTCTTAATTTAATAAACAATGAAAAACAGTCCTATTAAACAAAGATTTTAATCTTTTTTCTTATTGTGATGAATTATCAATACCATGCTTTATCAATCATACAATATTTTCTAAAAATAAAGTAGATGAGAGTTTTGTGCTGTATCTTTTAACGTTAATAGATATTATCATCTACCATAAAAAATTATGGTATGAAGATATGCCCTTCCATTTGTTTTACATCCTGATGAAGAATAAATGCCTTGCAACTGTAAGAGTTATTCAGTGCTAATTCAACCATTACTGGTTGCATTTGCAATAATGTCATCCTTCAAACACCAGCAGTGATTATTACCTGACAAACGTTATGTTTTCCAGTGTGTGTGTTTGTTTAGGGACTTCATGCATCTTTTCATGAATCATTCAAACAAGAACAACAACAAAGAAATGCAATAAATTAACTAACTCTTAGATAAAAGGATAATATTTCAGGCCATTTCAAAGATTGATTCGATGCTGCATGGCCATCCCCACTGTGCATGTATAATGCACAGGACATGGTCATGGTCAGTACTGGTCATCTGAACCAGCACATATAGTTTTTTTTTAAACCTGTTTAAGCCTAAGCATTTCACACTTACAGTTCATTACTACACTTTTTGGTTTTTTTAAATCTACAGTTTTTCTACAGCTCCTTCATTTTTAACAATAAAACAGTATTGGAAAGGTTATTCAAACAATATTCATCTTGCTTAACAACTAACCAATTTACTGAAATTATATGTTCTTATTTATCATGTATCAAAAGCTAGAGTTAAGACAGGCTTAAGAAATACAGCTACAGAGCAGCAAACATTGACCCTTGTGGAAAGTAACAAATTAAGAAAATATGCTTTGATATTACTTGTCACAGAATTACAGCACATTCATTTGAACTGTGGGAAAAATATCCTGGCAGTTAAAAAAGTATAATCAAATTCATTGATTTCCAATCGCTACGAGTGACAGAATAAAGGCAGAGTATGACACAAAGAAAAAAGAAAAAGTTCATTTTCAGAATGAAGCTCTGCTACAACTCTTGTGTTTTCAGCAACAATCTTGGGTTAAGATTGGTAGAAGATATTACAAGATATAAATCAAGTGATGGGATGGTCAAGGTGTAAAGCCCTTGTAATAATACTCAGGGCTGCAAGCCAGCATAATACCAGCTTCTCTCTAGACTGCAAAACTGTGTCATACAGAGCACTTGCTAGTGGCTTCAGCATTACCTGCTTCTGGCTCTTTGGCAAAGCTACTATTCTTTTTCTGCTAAGAATAAAAACTGCATTGAAGAGTTTTACTTGGGTGTTTATTATTTATTTATTTCTTTTTAGAACTATTTCCTTTTTATTCAATGCATATTAAAAGAGAAGAACTTGCTTTTTGAAGAAAGAAGAGCTTAGCAGATCATGCCACTTACAGTAACTGAACTAGAACTTGACTCAAATAGCTGCTTACAACACAGTTAATTTATCCATAATAACAAAGTTTCAGAAATCAAATGGTCACAGTAAGAAACTCCTATCAAAAGTATCTAAATTTTCATCAAGGCAGAAATCCATGGCAGCGA
The DNA here is from genome assembly GCA_013399895.1 of Serilophus lunatus. Lineage (NCBI taxonomy): Eukaryota > Metazoa > Chordata > Aves > Passeriformes > Eurylaimidae > Serilophus > Serilophus lunatus. Next base: position 1,317,418 of record VXBA01000661.1, on the reverse strand, counting down.
AGTGTTGCATTTGTGCTTTGTGGTTTCTGACTTGCTAATTATGAGACAGTTGTTTCAGCCTTACATCCCATTAGTTTGGACACTTCACGTTGCAGCTGTACAACTTGTTGCCTGAGGGAGTTATTATACGTAATAAAACAAACTAGGAAAAGTAAAGATGAATTTCTCACTACAATGCCTTTCTGTTAATATTGTGTCTCTTGGAAGAGACCCTTCTGCTCCTTCGGATGTGTCTCACATTTTGTGAATGTAATTCTGGGGATAAAAAATGCATGAATCAGGACAGCAGTAGTGGACATAGATAAGCTTCTAATAACAGAATTTATTGGGCAAAGAGTGACCTTTCCACAGAAACTGCCTACTATTGCCCAAATGAAATACCATATTTCTACAAAGAGAGAAGAATAGTGTTGTATTTTGTGTAATTAGCATCACACAATCTCTAAAGTCTTAAAGTGATCACAAGTCAAGCATAAAAGCAGTAAACAAACCACTAAACTGAGCTATTCACTCAACTTCCCACAAGCGTTCTGATCCCAAGCATTAAAGGTATTTTGCTTCCAAAAACACTTGTTATCAAACCTTTCAGTATTTACATGCACTATATGGATAAGAAATCATAAACCAATTTAATCCTTAAAAAAAAAAAATAAGGTTCAAAGAAAGAATTTCTTGAAAACTGTATTTTAGCAACCCTTTGTTTGGGGCTTTCTATTCATGCCTTAGCTAACATTGCTAACATCCAAAGCAAGAAAATGATACTTGCTCAGTCACACAGAAATCTGTTGCCATGGGAAACACAAAGATATCAACTCAGGAACTGGTAACAGGAGTAAATGAAATCCCACTTTCCAAACACACAAAGAAAGTACAAATCAACACACAGGGCTATGCAAAAATTGTGATTTAATCCTAATTTAGGTAAGGGTATGTGATTTTTGAGTATGACAGCTGTATATGCACAATCCATACGCAGTTGGCTCCTGTTTCAACTTAATATCCTTCAGAAACTCCTGTTCTGCCCATCTACAGAGTGACATAAAAAAACATGCATTTTCACCCCAGTGCACATTTTATTTTGAAATGCTTTTTCCATACAGTTTCCAATGGGTTCAGCAAAATTGACAGGAAAATAATCATGGAGAATGAAATCATCCCTTTACAGAATATTATGTTAAACTCCTTTTTAAGATCTGGCACTTATCCCTCACCTTCTAAAAAACCAAGAGTCTCCTCTCAGATAAAATTCAAGTATGAACTCCTAAGCACTCATCAACTGATAACTCAATTTAAGTGATTCATAACTCACTTCAAAGTTTTGTTGTACATGTTAATTTCTGCAAATCTAATTTCAACAGTTTTGCTGACAAAGCTGCAAAGTTAGATAATTTGTAACTTGCTAATGACAAATGAGATGAAATGCAGTGATATCAATGTAATAGCTTCATAATTTACTCAATATCCAGAGGATTAAAACTTTGTTATGAATCAATAATCCATCAGCCATGGTGTTGTGAAGCAAATCTGATATTGGCATTTAAATTTCTACTGAAACTTCTAGGGGGAACAAAAGATTGAGATGTTCTGTCCAGCTTTGAAAAAATTATTGCATTGATCAGTGAAAAAAAATGCACAAAAGTGCTTTGGTTTAGTCCAAGCTCAGATTTCAAGGTAGCCCAGAACACACACAAGGTCTCAATAATTAAATGCCCCAAGAGTATTACCAGTGAGTGTCGCTGTTCAACACAGCAATTCAGATCAGTCAAATACTCAGCTCATTTCAGATCAGTGTGCATATTTCTACCCCGTACAGTTCATGTGCCTGAGGCTCTCCTACACTCTTTACCAAATTACAAAAAAAAAAAAAAAAGGATTAGGATACAATGTAAAATTAAATTCTGATTTTGTCCTATGCTTTTCCATGTTCTTGGTTTATTGTCACTGATACCTAAAGGTAGAGGCTCAGCAGCATTATCCTGTCACTGGCTGCTGCTCAGACCAGCAAATGGCTCACAGAACACTGAGCTGAGATTTTGTTTCCATGTTTGTTTCATAGTTTCAAGGGCCCATAGCATCGGGTACATAAATGCCTCACTGTGTAGAGGTTGCTTATGGAAGAGTAACTTCAGATGCTAAATATTTAACTTAACACTACTAGTAATTAGACAGTAATTTAGACTCAATATTGTGGCAGGACTCCAATTTTATTCTTGAGCTCAAAGATAAAATGCAAGCACTGTGCTGAGACCCTCTAAATTAATGGCCAGACAACCAACCTGTAGACTCTGTATTCACCTGCAGGCTCCATAGCATGTTTAGAGCAAGCACCCCCCTCAATTAGTAAGATAGCAAAAAATGTTTATAACTTTTTAACTTTCTCTCTCAAGAAAGATTTTCACAGGAACAAATTTACAGCTTAGACCACTTTCATTTTTACCTGTTTGGAAAAGTCACCAAGTGTTCCATTCTCCCTAAACTCAATCACTCCCCTGGGAGAAGCAAAGTCACTGTAGCACAAATACCGAAGTTGCCTCATCTTGAAATAATTGAAGAACATGCATTGATGGGTTGCCCTCAGCAAAAGTGATAGTAAGTATGCAAAAGCTGAAGTCTTTGAGCATCCTGTCTAATGAACACATTTTCGGGTTTTCCCTGTAATGGGATGCTAGCTGGTAACTGAAAAGCTTTGCTTCCAGCTTGCATTTCAAGACATGTCCAAATAATCTGCTTGACAGATAATGAAACTCTGTGCAATTACCTTTAGCTGGAAGCAGAGTTCTTCAAATATCATTTCCATATTGATTTGTGATGTAATTAATTATGTTTTCCTGCAAGCTGGAACCCACAGCTAAAACCAGAGTCTAATCAAACCAACTGGGACTAAGACAGTGGTAAAAGAACCCTTAAAATACAGACCAGAAAAAAATTATTTGTCTTTGACAATGTGACTTGGCTCCCTGTAGGAGGATGAGGGTTAAATCTCATCACAAACAGCCAGAAGCCCTTGCAGTCCACTAACAAGGGCGGGGGATTACCAGGAGCTCCACATCTGTTATTGACAATGCTGATGAGCCTAATTGGCAACATGCAGCTGATCCCCCTGAAGCAGCAGGGGAGAGAAACAAATAAAGAGCACAAAGGTGGATAAGACAGCTCATGAAATGCACTTCCCAGAGTGACTCCAGGTAACCTGCTCTTGCAGCTGCAGCTCAGCAGTCCCTCTAGCAGAGAAACTACTCAAGGTTAGGGGGCCGCTGCAGGTTCGGTACTGCTGCAAAAGTGGAGCTCTGACAAAACAGACAGATACAATCAACATGACAGCAAGGCTTGTCCAAGAAGGCCATGACTTTCTGGTGGAACAACATACCCGGACCTGCTTCCCACAAAATAACTTACTAAAGAATTACAGTTCTGACTTCTCAGCAAAACCCTGGACTTTGTGATACCACTTTATTTAAACAAATACTGTAATAATACATTTACTACAAAAGTTACCTGGATTTTACCAGTTTCATTTCTGATCTCTTAGGAGTATGTTCTACAAGTTACACTACACCCAAACCAGGATTTCTTTTTCATTATCAAAACATAAATCACCTCCAGCATGACTAGGCTTTGAACAGAGCTCATTGTCTGAAGCTCAATGGCCAAGTTGTTACAGCATTATAGTAGACATCTCAAGAGTTAAAATAAAAACAATATAATCAGGCCTAATATCATAAAATTGAGTACATCTCAGGTTTCATAAGTAGCCTTCAATCTTTTATTATCAATTAAAAAACACTAGTTGGTATTCAAGGAATTATATTAAAAAGGTTTCTTCCTGCAAACACTAATCTACTCAACTGGATTCCCTTCTTTCAAGCCTCTTTCCTCACCAAGGTTCCAGCTGCCAGGGCATGCTGTTGAAGTCCATGAAGCATTCTTAATTAAAATATGATTAGAATGTTGATGTCACCACATGCCAGAAATATGCCAAAAGGAGAGCCAAAGTGTGTAATTAGCGGGAAATTGCAGCTACAGAGAGCTTTCAGACAAAGTAAAGCCAGGTGGAAAGTATGAGTACACCCTGAGTATGGCTCCCTCTTACACTCTCTATTAGGACTGGCTCTGGCCACCAGTGACACTCACACTGACCTCAGTTTCCTAATTAGTTGTAATGTGTTTGAAAGTCATTGGAAGACTCTCTGGAGATTTATTTTAGTTTGGAAGGGTTTTTTAATCTTTTCATTAGCTTGTGAGATCAATACATTCTCTCTGTACTAACAGAATAAAAGAAACAAATTAGGACAAAGTAAACCAGCTTTTCACCCTTCTCAGACTTTCGCAGCCTTGATATGTACCAAGTTATATCTATATTGGAAGAGATGGTGTCATTTAATTTACTCCCCTTTTGACTAAAGGTAGCCATTAGAAAGAACAGTCAGGATTTTGCTATCATAACCCACCTTAATATTGACAACTATAAAAGTTAAAAGTCTATCCAAACACTATTATAGACAGTTGGTCCCAGACATCTACCTCAGCTGAAGTCACAAAGTGTGCAACAAGAGTAGGATGATTCATCTTTCATCAGCAATCAATGAAGTTTTCAAGCAAAGGTACTGTTTTCTGTTACCATGAAATCTCTAGCTGACTGCCTACTTAGAAATTACAAAGACATCCACGTTAGGAAAGATAATATTAAACATGCCTTTCTCCAAGGGCTATCAAGAGCTAACAGGAAAATGATTCAAAAAAGGCTCTATGGTTGAAAATGCTCTCTGGCAGATTCTTCAATGCTTTCACAGTCTTTTTTTTACACACATTTCTCTCATTCTGAAGTTTATTCACAAATTTTTTCAGTTCATAACTAATATCCTTCCAGGTGGCATTTGTCAACACATCCCAGAGTGATGAACTGCTACGAGATCTGCTTCACCACTTGGGATTCTGAATGCCCTATCCCAAACACCTCAAAAATCCCCAGATCAAACTTAACACATCAGCTGCATATTAAATAATTTTCATTTCCTTCATATTGAAATGAATTAGTTTCTTCAGCGAAAGAAAAGCAACATTATTTTTTCTGCATGTTCAGATAGAAGTCAGAATTAAAAGGGCATTTGGAAAAGGAGTCTTAGCTGAAAAGCTGGGTGAAAGCTTTGCTACAGCACCCGCACAGCCTAGAGTTCAACTGCACAAGTTCCTCAGACATCGTCTGTGCTTTTGCATGCATCTGAAATCTGCAGGCCACTTAGGTTCCTCTCCAGGCACATGAATAAAATTTCCAAGCAGGACAGATCAATTCAACAATCAAACCTTCAGTTTAGACAGGCTTCTCCTCTGACTCCAGAAAGCAGCTCTCCCATTCTATTTATTCTCACATGCTTTTAATAGAATTCTTTGCCATTTCATGCACAATACAATAGATTTGTTTTACAAGATCAGAAAACAAGTTATTAAACATGTGCTATGCATTAAATATCACATACATTCAGCAGAGAAAGAAAAATATTTCTGGAGTAATTTTACAGACCCTGGTTTCTAACAAATTTTCACAGCAACCCTAAACTGCATTAGCACGTTCCAGTTTATTGTCAAGCTTCTGCACAACATCCCTCAGTGACATGTCAAATCTTTACCAAGGCAGCTGAACTCCTAAAGCTGTCCTCATTGGCAGGGGACTTGTCAGATTAAATTGCCACCTCTTGTCAGGTAAAGATGTATGATCCTATATCCCTCTGTTGCTGATGACACAAACTGTCCTTTTACTGTGGATCTATTGTGAATCTCCTGTGTTTCTTACTGTGAGCAAAGATGTAGCTCATGATGAGAGAGGAAATATTGCTTGCTAACCACCTTAAACATGGTTTATTATAAATTTAGACAAAGAAATGCAACTCCTAAATGATTTCAATTGTTTTGTTTTCATATTGTTTCAGGGAATCTGCTTATCTGTTTAGGGAATCAAAAAAGTAAAAGTATTTTCATTGTCTTGTCTCTTAAGTGCTGTTTCCATAATGTTGCCCAAATGTCTGTTTACTATTTCCAAATGTTCTTAAAGAGCATAAGCAGGGAGGTTGGATCAGATGACCCACTGTGGTGACTTCAGCCTTACCCATCGTGTGATTGCTGTGCATTATCACTACTTTTTACAAGATCCTTGAAGCAGAGTTTTGCAATAAAGAATTACCGCTTACAACATGTGCACTATTGCATAGCACATAGATGATGGAATATATCGAATGGAACAGAAATTAGCTTTTTGTCAGGCTTTTTAAAATTACAATATGGCAATCTACTTTGTATTAAGCAAGACCATCAGACAAACAAGTTGTTAGCCAGTCCACCATCTCTGTGATCAGTGGCAGCACATACACATGGAAGGTACACAAATGTTCTTCAGACCATTTCAAAGCAGAGCAGTCAGTGGCAACTTGAGTGAAGACATGAGTCCTCCAGGATGATGGGCAGACCTTTTCCAGGGAAGCATTTACTGAGGTAGGAAGCAACCAGGATGAAGTCAGGAATGGAGACATCAGCTGAAGCAGCTACACAACCAGCAGCACCACTCCAGTCACTGACATATCTTCTCTCTGTACTTAAAGTCCTGAGCAATGGTCAAAACCAACACTTGCACAGTGAAATGACTCCAATAGCCCAACACAGAACTTGAACCTTGTGGGAAGTTAATTTGTGGGTCCTGGATTATATCCAAGACTCGAGGAACAGAATAGAAAAGAGCAAAGCACCCTATGTTTTTTGTGGTATTTACATTGAGGTATTACTTCCTCAAGCATTTTTCAAGTAATTACAATTCAAAATCCTGCTGCTGGCTTACTTATTCAAAACATAACTATACAACTCTGACACAAGGGATAATCTAAACAGCTACTCTGGCTTGGAGGGGAAATAAAATCAAATATTAACAAGTTCCGACATATCTGCACCACAAAGTTTTGCTAGGCTACTTTATAAGTTGCATTTACACATTTAAGCTTAAACAAGTTTTCCAATTCCACTTCTCACCCTGCAAAACCCAGAGCATTAGATGTAAGACAAGTTTTAGACAATATTTTTTCTTGAAAAAACAAAGTAACAAAACACGTCTCTAACTACTGGGGAGAGAACTAAATTTCCATCTATATTTACATTTTTTCAGTCAGGAAGAGGAAGTTACAGGTAACGCAGTGTTAGGCTTTTTAGCCCAGAGAAAAAAAAAATTTGCTACCTCAGACAAAATTCTGTTGAGCTGCACCAGTACAGTTTGGAAAGTTGATTCAATAGTTGAAAATACAAATTCCTGAGAGCAGGCAGAAAGTTTTAGAAAGTCCTCTGAAGCACTAGTGCTGATTAGTACTTTATTTCCTCACCTGCTTGCAGGAACACAGATTGCTTACTCTGTTCTCCTCACAAACTGAAATGGCTCCTAGCAGTGCCTGGGAGCATAATTAAAAAAAATTGTGCCCCAGAGAAAGCTGCCGAGAAGCCTGAGCTAACTCAGAAATGCATTCACAGCTTTCCCAACTGACAGCAGGAGAGGAGCTGCATAGCAAGTTCAATAGACATCACATTTAAGATGATGCTGGAAATTTTCTGGGATTTTACAAAATTTTGCAAGTTTCTCCAAGACAGCTGAATGGAAGTTTAAACTACCAAAAGATCAATCCAAAATAGGTGAGAAGTTAAAAATGAATCAAACAGGTAGATATCAAGCAGGGTAAATGGAAATTGTAGTATTGGTGAATAAAATAATTCAGATCTCTTCATTGAAATTGTAAATGATGAGAAAATGCTAAAAAAAAGGATATTTTTTATCCACTTTTATGTCATACATAAAATAGACTCTTTCCACTAACCACCTCTGTGATCCTAGACCCCAATTTAGATGATTCCATTATCATCTTAAAAGAAGAAAGATATATTAGGAAAATGGAGCTATAGACTAATGTTACCTTATTAAAATCCTATTTACATAGAATTAACATAAATACAAGTTGGTAAACCATATGCTATAGCATCTGTTCCTCTGTGTATTAATAACAAGATTGTCCCCTATAGGCCTCTCAAATTAATATGTATTAGAATATCTTATAAAGTATTTGGATTCTCTTGACAATATAATTTGTAGTTAGATCATTTGTAGGCTTCCAGTTTGGAATTATTGCTGTTACACTATACATCAGCTGTTTCTTTTAGTGTGTTTAAAGTACAACACTGGCTCTTCTGGTATTTAAACTTATAGAACTGTGTTAATTTTCAAATGCTCAGCTCCTTATATTTCAAGTATTTTCAGTTTGAAAGTGTCAGAATATTTCAGTCCTTGGCCAACAACACCATCATTCAAGAGCTTTGTCTTCCCACTTCCTGGACACTTAGTATATACCAAACATCCAGCAGTATTTCCTAATTAACTTAGGAAAAAACTCATGAAAGAGAAATAAAAGAACTTTAAATCTGAAGTTTAAGAAATACGTATTCCATTTCAGATGCCAAACATTTTATAAATATATGTTTGCATCTTCCAAGGAAACTAAAAGATGCCTCCCTGCACTGAACAATGCAGGTGTTTGTGTTTGCTCTTGAAGACTATACAGAATATTTTGGGAGATCAGCAAAGTCTTTTATACCCTACTGTTTTTATACTTAGATTGACTTCTTTTCTTTGCATGCATTGTGTGACTAAGAAAAATACCCTCAAAACACTGCATTTTTGTCAGGTCAGCTACAAGGTTTGATAACTAAAAAGGTTTAGAAATCAAATGCCAAAATAATAAATTCTTATCTATAGCTAGAACTATTAAGGCTTCTTCTTCATAGATGAGAGACTGACCTCAGGAGCTACCTATCAAAGCCTGCTCTCAGAATATCACTGTAAAATGCTTCTCCTGTTTTAAGACTAATTTTGAAAAAAAAAAAAAAAAAAAACCAAAAAGGAAAAAAGCTCTGTGTGGGTAAGTCATTTAAAGATCTAGACAAAGCCAGAACTAAGTACAACACTTCTTGGTCTGTTATGAGCAAACAGGCCACAGGGTCAATACAGTACAGTCTCATCCCTCACCTTTGCCAAGATATCAGCACCAGTCAAGGAAAGTTCTCATCTTATGGCTACCTCACATTCCCCTTTGTCCTTTGCTCCTCCCAGAGTTTCCAACTCCAAGATCTCTGTTTTGGTTTTTCTCCTTAAGTAACTCCCCAAATAAACTAGGCAACCAAAAACATTATTAAAACACATCAGGTTAGCCAGACCTGCAGCCAAAAGGCTATTGGTGCTCATCATCTCCCAGAGCCTCTCTGCACTTCAGTCACTATGCAGGCTGAAAGGTCCAGAAACCACAAGCGTCATCAAACTCTCCCATATGTCTCATCAAACTGCAGGTAGCTCTTTCACACACCTTGAAACAGTTTACTAAAAACCACATCAACATAGGAAAATACTAACTCACTTCCTGGCAGTACCTTTCAAACCAAATCAAATACAAATAAATCAACTAAGACCACCCAGATGCCATTTTTGGTTGCTTCACCCGAACCAGTGGAATCTTGGAAAGCCTTTTCTCTGAAGCAGCTCTAGCACATTCCTGCTGTTCCAGGCTATTCTTCACCAAATGCTTCACAACTCTCCAGTGGCAAAAAGTTCTGAGAGCCCCAAGCTGTGGGCTCAAGAAGATACTGAAGGTAACAGGTCCAGGGAGGGAAGGGGGGCTGGGGGATGTCCATAAAAAAATTTAAAATAGAGTTGGAAGTATTTACATAAAAAAAAACCTTATACACTTGAACAAGCTTTTGCTCTTCCACATCTCACAGTTGAGTTTATTATCAGTGCCTCAACATCCAGGACTGAATGCATGATGGGTGCAGGCCTGCAGATGCAACCTATGGATAGATCTGGCCCTAATGCTCTAGAAGTAATACTGAAACCTATGTCTGAGTTTTAAAAAACGATTAAGAAAAATGTACTGTGTAGAAAATACTGCTAAAAGATTTTTCTTACTGTGTTGGTTTATTTTCATAGTTCTGGGGCCTAGCTGTATGTTTGAATTTTCAGATTCTGCTAACATAGGAAAGCATCCAACATGGCATTCTTTTTGTATCCACAGAATAAGGAGAAATTTTAATGGAACAGTCTTTCAGTGCATTTTTTTTTCCTGCACTTGTGTTCTGTGCAGCAAACCAGGCATAACTCAGGAGCCAAGTGATAGTAAAAGCTGAGCACAGCCTGCCCAGTCCCTGCTGTGTCACAGGAAGTCCATAACTCCTCACAAGTCAAGAAAAGCAGACGCAGCAAGTGTGATTCCAGATGTTGGGCATGAACTGCACCTTTTGTGGTTTCAGAGGAGCTTTAAAGCCAGAGGAAGAAATATAAAACTGAATGGTCTTCAGCATGGTCCACGCTGTGCCTTCTTCTCCAAGATTAAATCCACATTACTTTTATTTTCAGGCTTATACAATATTGTCCCTGACACTCCAGTAAAAGATGCAACAGTGCACTGAGGGAGACAGTGCAGAACACGTCATCTGGAATGTAAAACCAGCCTTGAGAATAACAGATCATCATCAATTTTCACTAGTTTTAGGTAATCGAACAGGAAGTGCAGTATTCAAAAAGCAAATCCATTGAGTAGTATGGGGATAGAAACCTTGTAGACAGAATTGAAACTGATTTTTAATTTTGACCTGCAACTACTAGATTATTCTGCTTTATTATGTACATTGTATAAGACTGCATTATGGGTCAGATCGCTGCATAAGGTGTTACAGAAATACGTGAGCTCTAGACCTTCCCCCATGCAGTTTCATCATGCCTGCAAAATTTCCTTCAGTTTTACATATTCATTACTTGCTTGAGTTTTCATGGTCTTAAGTTCTGAAGTGTTTCATTAATTTCCATCCTAGACACAAATATAATGATTTAGAGACAAATAGATTGGATCAAGAGCAATCCTACTGAACTGTGAGGTTCAAAGAACTGATCATAAAGGGTCTCTCAGTTATAGACCAGAGACCCATTTGAATAGTATTCACATATAATTAATATAAGCATGTCTTAATAAACCATATGCTCACTCAGCTGTTCTTTGCTGTATTAATAACAAGATTGTCCCCTAAGGGACTCCAAAATTAATGTATATTAGACATATGTATCCTAATAACCAGAAGGTAACACAGTTGTACTTGTCTTACTTTAGATAAGTATTTAATACAGCATTATTTTAATGACTTTAGCAAAACATATGTTTGGATTCTTTTGGCTCCAAAATGCAGTTGATGAGATTGAAGATAAGCTGAATACCACTATAACAAACCTCTCAAATGCCATTCCTTCCCATTATATATTAACAACAAATGGAATGGATGATAATACCTATCTAATAGTCTTTAAAAAAAAAAAAAAAAAAGGCAAGTGACTAAAAGGCAAAGTGCAACATAAACAAAACCTCTAAACAGATCATATTTCAGATCTCATTTGCTGTTGCTCATTACCTTATCACATAGACTATAACAAAGTATTGCTCTTTACAGTATTAAAGTAGGCAAATCTATTTAAATAAAATAATCAACATTATCTCACACAAAGGTTCTGCTGATTGGAGTGATCTGAAATTTCCAACCACATCTTTTTAGTTGAAAAATGCTGATTTATCATAAGCAATTTATTTTATAATATCCTAGTTTCCCCACACTTCTAAAGGAAAAACATAAAATAAAATTCTGGTCCAAATCATAAAGTGAGAGAAGACATCTCTAAGTGGAAAACAGAAAAATATTAACTGGAATAAAATTTCCTGTCTGTGTCTCTTACTTTCTAAAGTAAAGCCTGATCACTGATTTTTTTTATTCTCTAGGATGGTTCTCATAGAAAGCTTTGACAAAGAGCAGTCTGATCCTGGTGTGATTTACTAAAATCTGAATATGTCTTTGTGGAATGGAAAAGAGGCCTGATGGCATCACAGGAGGGCCATGAAGAGGCTCTGTGGCCTCTCTTCTATGAAGACAGGATGAGATAGTTGAAGTTGTTCAGGCTGGAGAAGAGAAGGCTCTGTGGAGACCTTAGAGTTCTTTCCAATGCCTTAAAGGGCTACAAGAGAGCTGGAGAGGGACTTTGGACAAGGGTCTGGATTGATAGGACAGGGGAGAATGGCTTCCCACATCCAGAGAGCAGGTTTAGATTATATATTAGAAAAAAATCCTTTAATATAAGAGTGGTGAGGCGCTCAAACAGGTTGCCAAGAAAAATTGTGGATGTCCTATCCCTAGAAGTGTTTAAGACTAGGTTGGATGGGGCTCTCAGGGTGTTGTGGATTTTTTGGTGTTTGGTTTGGTGGAGTTTTTTGGGAGAGGGGAATTTAAAAAAAAATAAAAGGCTGAGGAAACTGAGGAAAGCATTCCTCAGTGTCAGGTCTTTTTCTTACTGCCAAGAAGGATGGAAAAAAGGTATTTACCTTTTTATTTTTAAAACTTTGTTACCAATTGCTGCCTGCACACATCCTCCTTCCTTCAACAGAGATCTTCTGTGTTGTCATGATAAGCTCCTGTATCAACTACGTTGTATATAATACTCCTGGATGAATAATTCATTAACTTTTTCTTGCACAGTTTTCCATGAACAATTTCTCTCCCCTGTGATACTTTTAAGTACAGATAGAAGAATCACTCTTCGGGGGTTTTTTTCGAGGGGAGAGATTTGCTGCTGTGTATAATGACCATAGGTGCTCTGAGCAATGGGGAAACCATATGTGTTGGGAGCACCCCAAATAACACACTCATGTTGGATAAAATTTGTAGTTATCATTCTACCCCTTACATAGTTCTACATAACACAATATATCTCACAGAAGAGCTCAAAGTTACAGCTTCAGTTTTATGAGCAGATGTGATCCCCACCTCATAGGTTCCACTGATCGTTAACAATACACTTGTCATTTTGAGTCAGATAAAAAGCAGCTGTTCTTCAAGCTTTCATTTCGAAATATTCATACTGTTCTGTAACAAATGGTAATTAAGTGTTAAAAGGGGAATATTGAGAGCAGTTCTCCAGATAAAATGCTTTTGTTTATCATTAGTTTATAACAATGCATCACAAACTTGAGAAGTAGATGCAAGAGTCACAGAATAATGAAGCCTGAGTATTTTGATCAAAACAACTACAGCAGGTTAAACATCTCCACTGGGCGAAGTTCGCTGAATTGAAATGTCTGGTCTCAATTGCTTGTTGCCGTGTTGTGCTTTCACCAGCTGACACGAGGAAACTTCTTTTCCTGACAAAAGACAAAACATTTCTGCCAGCTGAGGTGACATTGTGTTCATTCAATAATGATACAAGGCCCTGAGGTTCTTCGGCAAGGAAGATAACAAAGAGAATCCTCATTAACTAACTGCAGAAGAATGAAGGTCAAACCACAGAGAGAATTTCATGCTTACATGTCAGTTAGAACATTTGTTCTTCATTAATTCTTTAAACCCAAGCTGGGATATCATCTAGCAGCATTTTAATGTCCTGGACTCCATCAGAAATAGGATGTGGATTTCTTTGCACTACACTTAAGAGGCTTTTTTTTTATAAGCACTTGACTTCATATCATTGGGCCCTAATAATGTTTTAGGATTGTTACAAGACTGGATGTAACACAGGTAATAACAGTTTGGGTATTTCAAGATGAAATAAATGAGAACCCCCATGCCATTTGTACAATGTCAGAAGACAACCTATGCAGGGAAATCTGGCTGATCATCGTGTCTAACCTAACACTGAGACAAAAATTCATGATTCTTTGCCTACATTTTCAAATTAGATTCTGATAATAGTAAATGTTAAAGTAGGAAAATAGAAAATGAAGTTTTAAAATACCAAAACACTAAGGTACCTGAAACAAAACAGACTTCAAATTTAATTCAACTCTGTTGTTGTAATCCAAAGGAATATTGAAGCAAAGTGTCTGTTTGTGTCCTGGATCATGAAATAGGCTGTAGCCCTGAGTGGGCTTATCTAGCTGGCTTTTAAACTGTTTCCATCCAACCTTATCCACTACAAAATCCTCGGTTCAATACCCTTGTTTCTGCTGTCAGGCAACGCTGCAAACATGACATTTTTTCCACACTCCCATGCACCTGTAGAGTTCTGCTGTCTGTGCCTCAGACAGTCCAGTAGACAATTGCTCTTCTCTTTCACATCTCTTTTTCACTAGGAAGGCAGCAAATTATAAGCTATTCTCTCTCATCCAAAACTTGTCCTGATTGGCTTGAAAGGAGAACCCAGAGCCAGCCTGCCATATCTGCTGCACAACAAGGCACCTGATGCAGCCTTAAAAAGAACAGTAGTGGTATCCTGTGTGTTCCATTTCCTAAACACCAAGTGCTACATCAGTTCTACCTCAGCCTTCTCCTCAGCTGCTGCTTGTGTTCTTCATGGCTGGAGTAGCCTTGCTTCTGACAGATGTCATTTCAGAATTAACGGCCCCAGGACTCCCTTACAGACCATGTCAGAGAGATACTTGCTATTCCTTCTTACTCTACTGGGGTGTTCTAAGTAATTCAAGAAGCATAACTGGTAGAATAAAATTACCACTACGCTTTGGTAGTATGTCCAACTTATCTAGCTTTTATCCATTCCTCAAATCTCTGCCATAATAACAGCGATGTCTACAAAAACCTCTCACACAGATATTAATTTACAAAAAGAGAACTGGAACAGTGTTGATACTTTAGAAAGTGGCTGATTCTGATCCAGTCTAATATTGGTCAATGAAATGGTTTTACAAAGGGGAAGTTCCTTACCTAGTAGGTAGGAGAAACACAGACAGTTGTCTGCAGCACAGATAGAGAAGCTTCCTTAATTTCTTCTCTCATGCTTACATGATTTAGATCACAGGATTTAGTTCCCCCTCTTCTTTGCTGAACAATTATGAGGTAACATCTGGTCTACTTAGCAAATGGTGCAATTTCCTCTTTCATTTTTATTCATTTATTTATTTTATAATAAAGAGAGAGCTCTTAGAGTGAATGAGCAATTACCCAGTACCTTCCTCTGGGATGTCTCTGAAAGTAAGGAACATAAGCACTCAAACATGATTCCAATCCACCTTTGTTATCATCCAGTGACAGAGTCAATTTGAAAAGCTGCTGACATATCCAGAGGTCTCACAGACACTCACATGAGGTAAGTATGTAAATGCTTTTCTAATCAAAGCAAAAGCTACAAAGTTTCTATCAAACATCCCTGGTAATTACGAACAGATGATAAACCTGTGCAGGAACTTCATAGTCCATTCCCTAAAGTTTACAAAAAAAATAACACTTTCAAAAATTACCGGAAGAGCCTGAAATTTTTATAACAAGGTTGCAGAACTGAACTGAACTGTGAAAATGCCAACTCTTAATGTACCTTGGAATAATTTTCCACCAACGTCAGATGAAATGGATGGATTTAGATGATTCGTTTGAATGTAAATGAAAGCAAGCAAAATGGGGGGTTTCTGTGTTTCTATTTTTTTAGGAATACTGAAACATTACTATATGAAAGCAAGTTAAAAGATACAAAAAATACTCATTCAATTTCAGGAAGGTATACAGGTTAACTCTGAACCAATAATTTTCTGAATTCTATCCTACTATTGCACAGCCACTGCAAAACACAAACTTTGCAGTAGTGGAATATTATGCCTTTT
This sequence comes from Serilophus lunatus, assembly GCA_013399895.1. Lineage (NCBI taxonomy): Eukaryota > Metazoa > Chordata > Aves > Passeriformes > Eurylaimidae > Serilophus > Serilophus lunatus. Next base: position 1,301,771 of record VXBA01000661.1, on the reverse strand, counting down.
CTCCTCTGATTAAAATGTTAGTGGAAATAACATACTTTTTGTTATTTTGTTAGATAATAATGGAAATCAACTAAGAAAAACATAATCCAAAAACTCTTAAAATATCACAGCATTTTATGTTGCATTGCTGGATGGGGGTGTGCACTTCATGGAGGTTACATGTTGCATTAAGAAAAATGAATATTTACTCAATAAACTAAGTCAAGTTCTCAATTACTTTGCTCTTTTGATAAAACTATATAAACGAGGTTTGAAATACTGCCATCTAAATCTGCCACAGTTTACAACTTCCTGTGAGAGGCTGAAGAAGATATAAGATAGCAGAGTATCAGTTCTACTTCACACATATTTAAATAGAATGGAGGAATAAATTTAAAGTTTTAGAAAACCCTAATCAACATAAGATTTTTTTTTATACAAGCACTACTATCATGTGATATCAGGAAAACAGATTTTTTTTTCTCTTCCATCAATCTAAGTCTATTTATTTAGAAATTACTAGGTTATTAGTACTGCTATCTTGTCTCTTGCATTTAATTTTCAATCTGCATTACATTTAGATACCCTAGTGACAGAGAAAGAGGCAGGTGGTTCCATTTCTGTAGCTTCCAGTTCTGTAAAATGAATCTCAGTGTGAAAAATTAAGATTAATGGGCTTCATAATCATTTTGTTCTGCTAAAGCCGATTTGAAAAAAAGGGGAAAAGAGTTCAGATATGAAAACACCTTTGATATCTTTGGATAAAAATAAGCATTGTACATAATTTTGAGCTCATGCACAAATGGCCATTTCATTTTCTCCCATGCCTGTGTGAAGCACCATTACCATGTACACAATGGATTTCACAACATTCTCTTCCAGACTCTTGGCTATGCTATGTACAGGAAATGGTTGAGGAGAACATGGAGTGTAGAGGAGATGACTGCCACTCTGGGCATGCAAATTTAAGGATTTCCATGTACATGCCAATCTTTCAGCAGCTAATTTACCTCATTCCTTTAATTGAATATAGAATGATTTAGCTTGAGGTTGATGTAGCAATTCTGCCCCCTATTTGCCTATCTGGTCCCTCCTGGAGGTACCTCGTGTGGGTGCTTTGTAGCTATTTAAGGGTATCGCGTCAAGAGTTTTGCTTTTGGATCAGCTTAAGCATCTAAAGATACTGTGTAGCTGGTGCAGGAACAGCTGAAAGTTCCCTGCACTGGGGAAGGAACGCCTGGGAGAAGAGTGGTGAGACCACACTCCAGAAATAAACCATCCCCGTCATCTATCGGTCATGAAACTGCTGGCAAATACAATAGGCACAAATTTGTGCCTCTTCTTCTGAGATAAGAACCACTCTATTGCGTGACGCAGAAGTGACATCTGATCAAATGTAATCCAAGTTAAAACTGCTACAATACCAGTTGTCTAATGCTTAATGTATAATCCTTACTGATTTAAAACTGATAAACCCAGAATTCAGTTAGTTAAACTAAAGAGTATTTCATTTGTCCCTGGCTGAAAGTTACTGCACTAGCATTTTGGGGGTTTAGTCTTAAATTGTGGAGGTTTTTTATGACTAGACATTTCATAAGAGAGCAGGCACGTTTTAAATTCTTCAATACAGTGAAGAGAGCTGGTGAAACACAATAAAGTGTTTCATACTTATTCCACTTCTTGTGGCATCTCCAGACCAATGATCTTAAATTAAGAGAGTGATTGCTTGAGAAAAGCCCTTTACCACAGCTCCGACCAAGTCCAGCATCAATCCAGGGGAACTGCTTTCTCACTGTTACAAAGTCACTATATTTCATCCATCACCTTGGGCTTTATTTTTAACTTTGCCACTGTATGTGTTGCCATGCAGTTCTGCAGATTGAACACAACCCTCCAGTAACCACCCAGAAAACACTGCACATTACAAATGGATGTGGGATTATAGTACATTAGGTAGAAAATACCACAGCATCACCTCTTCCCTGAAATCTTTCAAAATCCCTCTTTCTTTTCTAGCAAAATACTGCTGAATTCATAATGTACAATAAGTATAATTTAGGCTTTTTCAACTGCTGGCTGAGCACCAGCTCATGAGAATGATAAACATTTTATTATTTCCGGCATCTGGCACTTGCAAAACTTTTATTTTTAATTTTTCTTGTGTAACTTGACATCACCTGAGATAACCTAATCAAGTGCTTCATTTTGCAATAGAAGCAGAGTGAATAGGCAGGTTTTTGAATGCACAAGAGGGGCTGTGATGTCCTGACTTGGGGATGGCCTATTGTTAACCTCAGCCTTACCTCCACAATGGTTTGGTACCAGGTTTTCCTATCAGAAGGGGGACAGAACAAAATGAATATTTGTTTATTCATAAGTACTTATCAATAGTAGCAGAGGAGAACTGACCTAAAGCACCGTACTTTGCAGATAAAGAGTCACACTTGCTGTAGGTTCATTGTATAACGTGGACAAATTGCCTGGATTTTTTACAACTCAGTCCCTTCCTTGTATGGCAGAGAAAGTAACTTATTTTTCTTTTCTTTGCCCATTTAACTTTGAATTCTTTGTAAGGTGAACATCCTTCACTAAGAATGTGCAGAGATGCTTTTAGAAACTACCATAACAGAAATGAAATAATGGCACTTACCAAATAGAGCTAAAACAGTTCTAATAAAGGTTGGGCAGATGCATGAGGACGTCCCTACATCCATTTTATCTTGCAAGAAAAGCTCAGCTAGCTCTGATGCATTGCTTCTTTGGAAAAGTGCAATGCTTAACCATTAATCATAGACATCCACTGTATCTGTATTAACCCTGGTGCAATATATTCCATGCCAAAAAATTAATATTTATCTAGAATATATATGCAGACATAGTAAGTACATCCATGAACCTCCTAAATAAATATAAGCAATAAGAAAAAATAAAAAACCCTCACCCAAAATTTAATCTGAAGGCTGTAGAAAACCTTATAAAATCGAGCACTTGAGCCACAGCCCTGTAATAGCACAGATAAATAGTGGAAGCCTTTCACCAAATCCAGGAATACGATATCTGATGGAATCAGACCCAATGGCTGATGAACTCCTCAGGATAAGAAATATCATGTAAATTCAAAGAAATGTCAATATTAATGAAAAATTATTAAAGTAAACTAAGACACCTTCTAGTATAACATAGATGTAGAATTATATTCTCACAGAGATATTTTTTGAAGTTTTCCAGGAGGCATCAGTGGATCAATAAAGAGCAGAATTAATCCTTAAAACACTGGGAAATGTGCAGCCCAGGCTTTCATTTATCTTGCACTCGTGGTGCTGCCCCATGTATATCAGGGATCTGACAGCACTGTGTGAGATTGCTGCTGCACCATCTGTGCAGCAAATGCACACCTAAGCTCCAGGGAAATGCTGGAGGAGTGCAGAGGAATTTTTAACTCAGTGTTTCTATTTAAATACTCTCTGGAATTTCACTGCTGACCCAATAATAAAATATTGCTAATTATTGGACAGTAACAGTAAATGTTAGAAGATTGGCTTTATGAATACATGTGACACAAAACCTTACCTTGGACAGGGCAAGCAGAATTCTGGCACTCACATAATGAGACCCAGAATTAATCTGTCCTGGTTTATATAGATGGTGTATTGAATTTATTTATTTTCTCAGTACTCTGATCTTGGAGGGAAAATACAATTCAAAGTGGAAAAATAGCCTTTTAATACTCTATAAGAGATTTTTTTAATGTCATACACAGATGAGTAAGATACTTAGAATAAAAGGAAAAACCAAACCACTGATATAGAAGCTGATAGAGTGTCCTTCACAGAACATAATATTTAAGCAAAATATCAAAGCATTTGCTCTTTTGACAAACACACTTCATGTTGTGTAAAAATAAATAAAGGCTGAGCTGACTGAAACATTGCCCAATTAAGTATAATTTACTTCATTAGCATCAGAATCCTTGGACATCTTTATTATATGGGATTTTCCTTGTAATTTTATGTATCTATTATTTCTACTAAAATCCTTATAAGTTTAGAGTTGAAGACTATTTGTTGCCATTCAAATTTAGTTGTTCTCCCATTTTGAAATAAAAATAAATGTCTTACATACTTAATTCATAAATTAAGGCCACCTGTTTCTAACCACCTTTCCAGTACCACAGAGACAGGTTTGTATTCCTTTCACATAAGAAGTGAATAATTATTTTAGGAAATCAAAGTCTTCTTTTAGAGCTCTTACATAGAGCTCTACCCACTGGGAACCTCAAGATTAAGAAAAGATGACAAACATGATTTTCTTTTGACCCTCTCATGATCAAATACACATGACTGGCGGCTGGAACTTCATAGGAAGAACAAATAAAAGCAACAGCAAGAAAGACCCTGAAGAAGAGCTGAGGCTTTCCAGCTGCAATGCCTCTGGGACATGGCCACATCTGCCTGGCTATAAACACCACACAGGGGGGGAAGAAGTGAATGGAATTATCAGCTTGTTGTCATGACGATGTTTAGTTTTAGTAGGTTCTTCTACTCAGATTGCAAAATTGACATGTCTTGGGGTTTTCAAACAAGCTATGTTTGAATAAATGTTCTGCTACGAAAATAAGCTGCCTAATCTACACTCAACTTAATAAATGGAAAAATGGTCAGAAAAAATAAAATGTGATAGGTTTTGATCAATGTGGAGCCACAAAAACAAACAAACAAAATAATTCAAAAAAAAAAGAAGAAAGAAGCTGTCACACAATTATTCTTCTGTGTGACTCCACAATACGCCTTACGTTAATCAGGAACTCAAAGTTTTTTCTCTCTTCTTTCCTCAGAACACTCCTTCAAATGATTTCCACTCCGAGGGTTTCAATTCGGTTTTGCCATTGCCATCAGAGTTTACATTAACCCAATCTACCTCCTACCTACAAAAAGCTAATTACTGATCTCAGTTATGCCCATAAACAGTGCTTTTACATTAAGCAGGGGTCATTAAATACCAAGGGAAAACACTTTCCTCTCCAGATGGTTGAAGGGTTGTCTCTATGCAACATGTTCAGCATTTGTTCACCTGCGAAGAAGACTTTGAATTAACACGCTTTAACTTAAAAAAATATATACAACTTGTCAGAGTTGCAGCTGTTGGCAGCTGTAGGCACTATAACTGATCCATGCACCACATTAATTCATTTACTCTGGGACAACACAGAGTAACTCCATGGGTTTCATCACTTTACAATTTTCAGAAGACTCTGTTATGATTTTACAAAAGCAAATATATATTTACAGTACCAATTTCACCTCCTTTAGAAGGATGAGGCTGAATACCCAGCATGAATCCCTTGAAAGTCATCAAAAATTAGTAAAAATACTTTTCACAGCAGGAGTAAGCCTTTTAATTTTTTTTAAAAATATTAAAGTTTCTGTGCTTCTGAATGGAAATTCTATGGTATCTCTTATGCATTCAAGATCTATTTCTTGACTGACAGTTTTAAGTGAAGATCACACCACTGACATCTGGGTTTTTCTCTCCAGAAGGATATACAATGGAAATCAGTGTTATTATTAAAGAGAAACATGGGGTTTCCTCCTACTGTGTAATCTGGTCAGGTACCTCAGCCCAAAATGTTACGCCTGATCTGAATGAATTGCTGAAGGCAAGGAAAAAAAAACAAGCCTCACGCAACAGAGTGTGAGGTCTCTGAATGGGAAGACAGAGAATCATCATCTAAATTTCTATGAGACTATAAACACATAAAAATACATGAAAATATATAGAAGACACGGTTCCATTTGCTCTGGTGTAGTCCCTCAAGGTGAGAGTTTTACAAGACAATCACTTACTATTTTCCTGTGTGTACATCACTTGTTTGTCAGTGAGTGATTTCAGGTGCTTAAGAAGAGATGGATTATGAATAAACTAACTCTGGCTTTCATGGGAAGCATAATTAAGAGAGTATGCGAGAAAAAGAATGGAGATTTCATGGAAAATGTGCTGAAAGCGGGCAGAGAACTCAGAAATCCTCCAATGGATAACTTTGGGCAAGAACTCATATTCTCAGAGAAGAAACCTCTTTCTGTGTTAGAAGAGATCTTGCTTCCTGTCTTGGGCTTTTATCTATTTTACTTAGCTCTAATTATCAGAAAACTCTGAAATACATGTTTAGGGTATTCCCTGCTATAATTATTAACACAGGATACCTGTGATTACCAAAATTGCTGCACAAAAGCTTTCAGATAAAGCAATTATTTGTCAAAAAGGCACAGGACGCTTCAGGAATTCATTAGATTTTGCTGGATTGGGAGGGGGAACCTCTGAATTTTCTTGAAAAATATTTTTTTATATAAGAGACTTCAAAGTTCAAATGTAGATGTTAATTTCAATATAAATATTTGCTATATTACTTGATAATTTGTAATTTTTAAGAAAAGAGTTATTAAAAGAAAATAAGCCAATAAATTCTAGTATTTTGGATCAATCTCAGTATTCTGTTAAATCTTATCAAAATTACTTGGTGTAATAGATAAGCCAAGAAATGCATTATTCACTTCCTTGTAATCACGATTTTTTGCAATTGTAATCACTCATATATTTTTCTCTTTTTCAGAAAACACACTAAGAAAAATTACATTAGATCATGGTTAAACAGCAAGGTAACTGCTAGTGCAAAGGCAATAATGACTAGATCTGAGGATGTCTGTGAATTCTTAAAGCAAGATTGCTACCAAAAAACTTTCACTATATAATTCATAAATTATTTTGGGGCTTTTCCCCATTTTATGAATGGTCTATTCTGTTTTTATTAATATTGTTGACTAGCTACAACAGGTGACATTTTTATCCCCTTAGGCTGTCCATTATCCAAATGAAGGGCCATCTGGAAAGGGATTCTGTTCACTGAAAAATGTGACAGAGCTGATGGCTTTTTAACTGCAAGTCATCTATGATTGCTGGTAAACACTGAAAATTAGCATTGATCCCCCTCAAATGAAAAAACAACAACAATAAAGTACTTCAGACAGGCTTATGGAAACACCTTCTCTGCAGATGTGCATGCTAATTAATAATTGTAGATGGCAACCCTTCCTCATTTTTGTAAATTAATGCCAGTTGAATTCTCTAAAACAAATAAACATGACTACAGATGGGGCAGCTACTTGTCAATGCCCAACACAGCATATGTAGATTAGGAAATGGGGTGGGACTGAAATCTTGCCATGCTACAAACAGGTAGTATACAAGTGCCATTACCATAACCTGCCACACTCAGAAAATCAGATAGTTCATCCTTTTGCCCACCAGGTTCTATTCTGGGAGGGTTTCCAAAGTGGGAGGTGGATGCTGCATTGGATCTGAAGGCGTTCAGCATAGAGGCTGTGGCTGGGAGGCACTCAAGCAGCAGTCACACATTCAAAGGCAGAATAAGATTGTCACCATCTGGGCATCAAAAACCTTTTAAAATGTGTTTTGCACCAACAGTATGAGAGGAACTGAAATAGAAAATTAAAATATACTCCACTCCTCTGTCTTCCAGAAGTATCATGTTCCCCTTCTAGGGCAACGAATACACACGTGCAGTGAATATACTCACCAAAGTCAACTGGAAAACACTTTTCAGGCCCTGAAGGAATTGAGCCAGGCTCTCTAAAGGTACCAGCAGAAACTCAGAAAGGGTCTGACACATTCTGATAAATTTGTAACCCACTATGAATAGAAACAGTGAGGACTATAAGCCTCTGAAAATAGTTTTGTAGTTTCAAATATCCTCTGAACTATCATTCTAAACATGCTTATATTATATTGAAACTGTGACATATTTAGTAATTTTTTTAAAAAAATTTGTTCCACTTAAACTGGACACAAACTCATTGTCTTTTGAGCCATTGACTGAAAATGTGGTTTGGGGGAATATTTTTGGTTTGTCACCTGAGATCAGAACTGCAACACTCGATGTTTACTCAAGTACCTTTATGCTGACATTGAAAATATACATACAAAATTCTTCAAGGTGCTTGGTCACCTCAAATGGCATTAAGAATATAAATATATTGTCTTAGAAAAATCATATCCATCAGAACCTATAATGACAAAAAGGTTAACAACCTTTGATTTACTTCTGCTTACTTTCTCCTACTAGAAACCATCGATATCATTCTTTCTGCATCTGCTGCCATCCTGGTGAATGCTTGAGGAGCAAGTTTGGGCAACATAAGATTCCTCACTCTTGATCTAGCTGGTGTATGACTACAGGGCTTACACATTCTTCATATATCCAGCTGATTGCAAGGAAAAACTTCAAAGGAATAAAAGATCTACAGCAATAATATCAGAGCTTTCAAATGTACCAACAAATAAAAGCAATAGACTTTGTCACAGCACAAAACATGAAAGAATTTTAGTTTTAAAGTACTGCTCTGCACAAAATAGCAAACAGAGCAATCAAATTATTGTCTGCTTGTCTAACATGAAGGCAGCATTATCCACAAACATCCTGCAGCTAGGAGATAAGATGCTGGAGAAGTACTGTAAAATGCTTTATAATGCAACCAACAATGGTTTTGTAATTTGGACATTTCATATTTAATGAAAAACTTTAAATCAGAAATCATCAGGCAAGCAATGACAAAGCTTATTTATACTATATTTGTGTCTCCAATCAATGACAGAATTCCCTCCATTTTTAAAAAGTACCCTTTAAACAAGAAGGAAGTTAGACGCTTGGTATTACTTTTAAATTAAACTACTCAACGAGTATGAACAAAAGGAAACCTCCTAAAGCATTCCATAATAACAGGGAGAGCAACTGCCTAGCAGAACACCTGTTTTTTCACAGCAGATTTGAAGTGCACTGTAATGTAATGTATTGCAAATTATTTCTAGCTCTTCCTGATATCACAAATCATAACCTGTATAAAGGCACATGAGCAATCAAAGATCCATTTGAGCTGGCTCATATGTGCATATGTTCAGAGCTGCTGCTGCTCAGTGCTCTAGAATCAGGACTGCAAATATTTTTCATTACTTTCCCTTTTCATCAAAGCTGTGAAAAGAATGAAGAGAGGGAATCAAATGTAAAAAGAATGAATTTGGTACATAAGGCCAGTGTACTTTTTAGGCAAGATTTCACCTGCTCTCTGTGTGTATGTGTGCACACATACATTCATACTCAATTTCTGATCAGACAATATTTCATAAAGTAATCATGGAAGAAGTCCCCTGCTGCCCTTTCAGTAAAAGGTTTCTCAATCTTCAAATCGAAATGTGCAAACAGAATCTTAAGTCCCATATTGAATATATCATGATAATTAGGAACTTACTCTCCAGAATATCATATTATGCAGAACAGTACCTACAAAATAGCATCTTTTTCTTTTCATTAAGATGGAATGATTATTAATGCCACTCTTGATATGCAGATATATACAATGTATCTATATATTATTACTACATAAAAGATATGATTAGACCACATACCAAGATGTCATTAAGAGAAGTGTCTTTCAAACACAAGTGGAAGGTGTATCTGGAATTTAGAAATGTTAGAATTACTTATAAAGTCTCTATCCTGCACTGAAGAAGAAGACATCCAGAATTGACCTCTAAAGAAGACATATAAGGAATAAAAGTGCAGACTAGACCAAGGAACTGAGCTGGCTCTCATGATTGGCTGGATATTGGTTATTGGTAAAAAAATGAAGATTTGACTTCAGGTCATGGAGTAGCAGATTTGCTAAATGCTAGAACTATGACTGACTGACTGAAATATTTTACTTGAATTGGAATTAAAAATCTAATTTATTTCTTGAATCTGATCTGCATGAAACAATCACAATTATTCTACATAGCAATTAGAGTTGACAGAGGAACAAAGGGTTAAAAATTACCATTTTTCTCCTTGTTTCCCATTTCTCAGAGACAAAACTGAAAAGAAGTAATATGATAGGATTTTTTAAATGGAGAGCAGAGAGAGAAAAATATTCAATAGCTTGTATAATAATTTAGCAATGACTTAGCAATAATTAAGGAATATCTTTGGAGAAGGTCCTTGTACTCGTACATTCAACGAAGAAGTAAATTTGGTAGTAATGTTCATTCAAGGAAAGATTCTTTTTCAATGAAAAAAAAAAAGTGAAGCCTTTTAATATAGGGCAGGAAGATATCTCAAAACCTTAGGTGGTCATAAAATCCATCTCCCTCAACAGAGCAGGATAAGCTACACTAAAATGATTTCTGACAGCTGTTTCCTTAATCTGGTCTTGAAAATCTCCGGTGTGTGGAAGAGACTGCAGCATCCCAGGGTGACATATCCAAGTGCTTAACTATTGTTACAGTTATAAAAGTGGTTTTGGTTGCTTCTATTTGCTGATGTCCAATCTAAAGCTCCCTCAGTGAAAAAGAATCACTTTACTTGATGTCCTGTCCCATATCCTGATCTGCAATGGACATGGAGAACAATTTATTACCTTTGTATTTGTGATAACCTTTATTCCTTTTAAGACTGGTATCTTCTCTCGTGTCACTTGTGTTTTCCCCTCCAATCAAGCCCAGTTCTGTCAGTCTTTTCTGAGAGATCATATTTTCTCTGATCATATCTGTTTCCATCCTCTGGGCTGGTTCCGACCACTCTATACCTTTCCTCATATGTTTAAAATCAGACACGCTGGTACAGCCCACAGTCTGCCCACAAGTCCTGCAAATTTACAATAAACAGACAGCAATATTTTCAAAACTCCTTAGTCATTAAGAAGCTAAGGCACATTTCTAACAATCACTGCACAAACATCCAAGTGATACTATTCTATAACTACGATGCCAAATATTGCAGCACCTTTGGAGTCCTGTAGCTTGAATCTGTTGGGGATTTATTGCAATCAAAAACTTAAATACTGTAAAATCAGCAACAACTGAACCAGTCATGACCTGTCCCTGACAATAAACACAGCAATGACCAGAGGAAGAAACAGCTGAACACTAAACCTCTGACACGCTGCTGACAGACAGCCATGACAGAGCTCATGTTATAATTGCCCCTTCACACTGATATAATGAATCCTCCAAGTGATCAGTCCTCAAAATTACCAAGCTTCAGAATTAAGAAAGTTGTCTGAGCAGCTCCATAAAACATTGAACTGCTTCAAGCTGCTCTGAGGGAAGTAAACATCATTAAAGAGGTACATCTCTATTCTTCAGCATGTTTCTGATTAAAACCCAGAAGAAAGAGAACTTCTACAAGCACTTGGATATGTATAAGAAAAAAATCTAATTGCATTACAGGAAATGTATAAAAGGAAAGTGAAATTATTCATGTTATTGCTTATACATAGCTCTTCTAGTCTTCATTACTTTAAAATCAAATTTAATACAAAACTTCTCATCCTTCTCACAGCAATGAAGTTTGCTATTAGTAAATTCCCAGGAGGAGTATAGTAAACTCTGCATTCATCAATTATTGATGTATGTGTTTTAGGACTCCAGTTACACAAGTGCATGGCTATGTGAATTTTGTGTCTGGAAACACGAAATTAACATACACAAAAAGGCCTTCTTAATCATTTTACCACACTGTTCAGCCTAATTTCAATTCACATATCAGGGAAGCAATTTTTTCTTGGGAGAACTTTCCAAAATTACACAGTTATTAAGGTAACAGACAGGTAACACAGAGTAATTAACATGATACTAAAACTAAAAGAAGACTTTCTTCCTCTACTTTTTTTTTAATAAAGTAATTTCATCTCAGTATAAAAAGGTGCACAAAGAACTGGCCAGCAACAGCTCATTAGCCACAGCTAATAAAATAAGCCAAAATAAAACTTGTTCATTTAAAAAGCACTTTTTTCCTATATTAAGATTATTCAAATGCCTGCATTTGAAAGTTGTGGTGAGTTTGGTTTTATTTTTTTCTTTGGGGGAAAAAAGGTCACAAAAACTTTAATCCTGATTACTTCAGAGTACACTTCATCTTTAGTGCAGCTGGCAGCACTGGAAAGCATAGCTTAATTTATTGTAGGAGAAGTGCCCTCACTGAGCCCATAGAAAAAATAAGGGCATTAAATTATTCTATCTCCAACTAACTGCAAAGATTAGTGTCTTTTATGACTCTTATGGTATTAACTACAAAATTTATAATGCTTTCAATGAAGCCATCTTTGAATTTTTCATTCAATTATAATAATAACTTACAAAGTTTTGATTTTTTTTTTATTGAAAACAAAGTTTAAAACACCTGATATTGCAGTGGGATAGAAACAGTGGAACATTTTGAAACAGCTTTGATTTTACTTTTCTTCCCATAGGAAAAGAAAATATGTGGTAAAATTCCTTTGCACATTAAAAAAAATCCATAAACATAACAGCCATTTTCCCCACTGAAACCAGTATTTAACTGAAAAAAAATTATGTCAGAATTCTAGTTCATTAAATTAATTAATGTTAAAAAAATGAAAATAATATGAATAAATTTATTAACTGTCTCCAAGTTTCTAACTTCTGAAGACAGTAAAGAAAGCAGCAAAATTCTGGATATTCTGAATGTTCAGCATTCTTCCTCATACGACCTCTAGAGAGCAAAATGGCACTGAATTAGCCAAAGTTTTGGACGCCTCACTACTATACCTGCTTCTTCCAACCCATCAGGATTCTCTTTCTTGTGGTATTTTCTTGCAGAAACCTGCCCACTGGTTTATTTTAGTGCAACACTGTCACTGTTTAACCCCAGCCACCAGCTCAGATCCACACTTGCTCACTCCTTTCACTGGCGGGACTGGGGAGAGAATTGGAAGCATAAGGTGGGAGGAAAGTCACTGATTGACATGACAACAGTTTAACGGGTAAAGCAAAACCTGAACATGGGAGCAAAGCAAAACAAGGAATTCCTTCACCACTTCCCAAGGGCAGGCAGGTGTTCAGCCACCCCAAGACAGCAGGGCTCCATCACGTCTAACAGTTACACAGGAGGACAAATGCCATCCCTTTGAATGCCCACTCCCTTCCTTCTTTTTTCTTCTTTCAGCTTTATATTCTGAGCACGATGCCATTTGGTCTGCCATGTCCCTTGGGTCGGTCCTCTCCCAGCTCCTTGTGACTGCTCACTGGTAGGTTGGGGAGTGGAGCAGGAAAGACCCTGACTCTATGTGACCACTGCTCAGGAATATTGAAACACCCCAGAGTTGTCAGCAGTGTTTCCAGCCCAAATCCAAAACACAGCCCATAGCACTACTGTGAAGAAAATTAATTTTACCCCAGCCCAACCCAGCCTAAATCTGCAAGAAACAAAGGCAAGTGGAAAGAAAGGTTGTTCTGCAATTATAAGCCCCTGCTGTGCCAGAGCAGAAAAGCAATATGAACAGAGAGGACCCATCCTAGTGGAAATACCTTCGAAACAATGCTATTTTTGGGATCATGTACCTCTCAGCATCTCACTATGACTTTTTTTCCTCTTCCTTTTGATTATTTTCTCTGGCAGTCATCTGCCCTCCCCTTCACCAACATATATAAAAATACTGATCACCCATCAAATGGCTATTTGCTAAACATATGGCTGAATATATCCTAATGCAAATTTGAGGGCATAGTGAACAATTACGCTCAAATTTAACCCAAAGCATTCATGCAAACCTATGAAGGCACAAAGGCCAGTGGTATTCCTATAATGTCTCCCTTTATTGCAACATTGTTCTTGGACGGTTTGCATATCAGGGCTTTGAACTGAGAGTCTCGAATCAGACACGTCAGCTTTACTGCCAGAGTGCTGAATGCTGCCTAAATTTTTTCACAAACAAAGTTTTTCCAAATAACAAATATATTGTATTACTTTTCTTAGAATTCTATACAACTTTAATGTATCAATTATTCCTGCAGTGTACAGTATCACTAAAATTAATCCTATGAATTAACAATCTACATATCAAATGCAACCCTGTTTATTCAGAAATATGACTGATATTTGCCCTGTTGTTCTTCCATCTAAATGTCTCAAACAGCACTGAATGCATGAGAACTCTTTAGACATATTTTAATAAGTCAAAAGGTCAAATAGTTTGTGGATATGAACAGAGGGAAATCCAACAATCTCAGGGAATTGTACCATCCTAGAGGATGCCAAACTGCATTTTAAATATCTAGATGCCAGGATGCCAAAATTCTTTCCAGTAGAAAAGGGACTGACTGAGGAGAATGGACAGTAGGAACACATGCTGGCTTCCAGTCTACGTGACAGGCTAGAGAAAATTGATATCTGATCCATGCAAATTCTAGGATAAAATGTACAAGTATTCTGACATCTAAACACCTAACTCCATTTTGGTTTGGGATCTATCTAAATCTCAGAAATTTTAGTGGTAGCTTCAGCTATTGTAAGAAAGCTGATCTTTTTTAACCTTTTTTAATCTGTAATATACTGTTACTGTATTTTTGTGCTGAAAACTTGAAAAGTGTTCTTTTCCCCTTAGCAGAATGAGTCCCAAGATGTCTAAACAAAGGCCCACGGCCTCATTGTTCTGTCTTCCCTAATGTCCTCAGTGACTCTTTCCATAGATTTAGCTATTATTTGAGCTCCCTATCACCACATGAAAAGATGGATGAATAGCTTCCAGTGTAGCTGCCACAGCTGTCCCACTCTATAGATCACCCAGTAAGTTTTGCTGAAGCATTGTGTAGTCTGGGCTCACTGTATCATATCAGATGTTATCCTCCATTGCCTGGGGCCTGGGAAACCAGACTCTCCGTCGGCAGAAAGCCATGTCGGAAGAATAATCAGGTCACATTATTAGTCATGATTGTGGGAGTTAAAACTTACAGTAGTAGTTTACGAAACTCCTAACGAGGTCTTTGCTGTCTCATGAAAGAAACAAGCCCACTGACTCGAAGGATCCCACCAACATGTATTAGACAGGCAGCTGACAGTCGATACGTGGTGGAATACAGGCTATTTGTGTAGCTCCCACAAGCACACATCAAGCCTGTACGATAATCAAAAGTCAGCCATCCAAATTCAAAATGAAATGACAGATAGATGGAATATCTGAAAGGACACATGCATTGTATTCAGGCAAGTCTTCCTAACATCTATTTTGACGTGACAAAATAGAAAACTGTAGTCCTGTTCCAGAGGGGTTTAGTGAACAGAACCTCGCACATTTGCTTGCAAATTTGAACCTGACCATCTATAGCCTCTAAGGGGAAATATCATCTTTCTTTTTATTGGGTTATTTACCCTCTCTCCTCAGCACCATAATAACTATACACTCCTTCGGAGGAACCAAATAGCTTATTCTGTAATATATATTTTGAAGAATTTCAGTGGCAATGTTCTACACAGTTCTTCTGATCGTTAAAATCAGAGGAAATTGCTGATAAAAAGGCAGTGAAGTTTTTGAACATGAGATTAAGACTGAAAAACTACAGAGTCTTTTATAAAGAGCAACTATAAGAAGATACTTTATTATTTTGTTACCTATACCCAAGACTGATGATTTGAAAAAGCATCATGTTATAGAGCTGCAAGAGTAACAGTCCAAAGCTCAATTCCACCATAGGTGGATTGACTCTTTTGTGTGACAACTATAACTGATCTCAGGAGATATATAGGATAACAAACCAGCTCTTTTAATTTTCCTATCAGCCATTATGACATTCTCAGAACCAAAGAATTGCCAAAACAATGGAGATTTCAGAGTCTAGATTTATCTTGAGAACAATCAATTACAAATCTTTGAATTGCTATTGACACATGCTTTAAATTAAAATCAGCTTATGACATTGCAAATATTCAAGGAATTCAGCTGCAGATAGAAAGACTGACAGTACCACTGAAGTTTTCCTTTACAACCGAAAATAGTCAGAAGAGAGGAGAAAGAACTGAATGACATTACAAATTGACAAGTCTGTTATGAAGCCTGGTGAAAAGTTTCTATTAAGGCCTAATTGCTTGAATAACCCTCCCCTAAGAATGCACTCAATAACAGGCAATTAACCACTGTTTGGATGATGTCATTTATTCTAATGAGATCCATGTTCCATACTTTAAAGTCATACAAATAGATGTATCAAAGGGATTCAGATGCCTAAACGCCTCTAGTGATGTGTGCCATTAGCATCTAATTCAGGCTCATACAAAGGTATCTTAGTCAAACAAACTACTAGATTCTTAACCTCTGATGTATGACACTCCTTTTTAATTTTAAATTAGAAACTTCTGATATTTCTTATTGTATTAAAAATAAGAACGAAGATAAAAGGAAAATTAAGATATCGTAGTTTATATATATATATTCAACATCAGACTTCACTTTCAAAAAATGCATGCTGATGAAAAATTAATCATACTGTATTACTCATTATCCCTGTGAAACAGAAACCCTGTCTCTATAATGTACTCTATAAATCAAGGTCAATACAGGAATTTAAAAACTTTTTTTTTCCTCCATATATTATTTTGGGTGATACATACCTCAGTTCAAACACTCATAACCTTATATCTCCCAAACCAGCCCACCATGATCTTGAGCAAAGTCTTTTACCTGTCAGTATCGACAGAAGCAGCAATGGGCTGAGAGTTTGGCCCTTAGCATGAAGGACTTGTTCAATTGCTGCAGGACAGGGTCCTAACAGCAGTCTGACACAGCTCAAGAGACTAAAGATGTCATTAGTCTTAAAACCATTAATATATCCTCCCTTTTGGACTTTTCTAAATTACTGTACAACAGTGTCTTGGAAATACATTTATATAAAAACTCTATCCACTTAATTGAAAGCATGCTTTGGAATTAATAGCAAATAAATATTGGTATGTAAGCCATGGAACATTTATTTCAGATGTGGTTTTGTTTTATAGTTCTAGTTTGATTGTTTTTTGGTTGATGGCATTACAGGGAGGGAAAATTGCTTTGCTGCCCTTTCAAAGACATGTCAGCACTTGAACAAAGTCTTCTCTGTCCTTTGAATCCTTTTGCAAGTGCCATCAAGTCCAAGTTTATGCTCATTCATAAAATTTGCACCAGTTTAGTTGCTTGTCAGCCTCCTGAACACAGACAGCACTGGGACAGCTGGCAGGGTGACTCTTGGAACCAACATGAGGAATGACAGCAGCCCAAGGAGATGCAAGAGGCTCTGCCTTAGTCTGGGCAGCTGGAAGGTATTCTGTGCCAGGTGGTACAATCAGGGCTAAGCAGCACAGCGTTTCTACTTACAGGAGTTTGGCACATTTATCTGGGTGAACTACATTTTCTAAAATCAAAGGAGTTGAGGGAAGTAGAAAGAAGATGTTCTATAAGGCTGAAACAAGCCTGAGATATGTGAGGAAAATGTTTGGGGTAGTTTTTGCATAAAAGTGTTCCTGCACGCATTATACAGTTTTCCTTGATTGAACTGCATGTTACCTAGAGAATTAAACTAGGTGATTTAGCAGACCTACTTGTTTATTTACACCTCCAGCCATATAAAGAAAAAAGAAAAACCTGGAACACCTAAGAGTATTGCCTAAGCAGTCAGTTGGGAGTTTCCTAGTAACTGATGTTCCTGAAAGCCTGAGGTTCTTATGTCCTACTTCTCCACCATACAGAACCCATGGATAAGACAGTGAGTGCTCAGAATTATTTTAATGCAGATACCAGCCAAGTGTCATGTGGGAGCTCTCTCTCTGCAGTGTTTCTTGGAAAATGTTGCAAATCTGAGATGACTCTACCTGCAGTGCTTGCTTTAGGTGCACACAGGTGTATGCACACCTGGAGTGTGTCACAGACAGTGGCACTGCCCTGCTCCTGCTCTCTGCTGACTTTCCAGAGCAGCAGAGCAGAACAGATCTTAGAACTGCTGGTACCCCAAGCGAGTTTAGATTATGGTGCTTAGGAAGCAGTGGGGGATGGGGATAAATTTTGCCAAAAGTCTCACAAACAGACTAAAAGCCGTGCAATTTTGATTCAGTTATTCTCCCGATACTGAGAAGAAACAATAGTAAAACATCAGCATAGGAAATCTGAGTTTCAGAAATATGTTCCCACATCAGCAGAAAGTCTGAAAACACTACTATGTCAGACTAGCCCACTGTTCCCCCCGGTGCCATCTCAGTAAATAGTTTGCTACCTGTTGTCTTGTGCAGGGATGATACATCTCCACCAATGCCCTGAGCCAATTATGCTATTGTGTAGATAAGAGGAAAATGCTTTCCTGACTCCTTTTGTGGTTGGTGAAGGCTCTGAACCATGAAATTTTATTACTATTATTTTAGTAAGAACTGCAAGTATCCTGAAATGATCCAGCCTTTTTAAAATTTCAGTCTCAACTTATTCCCTCTGGCACAAATCCAACAGGCTTTAAATAAAATGTGCAGAGAATTTTTTTTCTCTTCTACTCTTTGTAATTTTCCTGCTATTATTTCTAAGGATAACTTGTCCTTGTACTCTAAAAAAGGCAGGATCATCACTAGGGACCCTAATAGTAACAGTGAATTTGAAGTGAAGTATTACCCAAGAGAAACATCCTGTTCCCAATTTTGCCATCTGTTTTGTTTCTACACGATGCTCAAAGAGAAAGAAAAAGAATCTATTAAGCAGAGCACATATTTAATATTTCTGATGATATGAGATATAAAGCTTTACCAAAATATGACTTTAAAAGCTGCAACAGAAGACTGTAGTTTGAAGCCTGAAGTAAAGAAAGTGTTAATTAATACACATAATAGAAGTGGTAATGAAATGACAGGACTGAGGAAGCGAAGAGGAAATGCTGTAGTTCCCACTTTAACATCCTACATCACACACTCAGTCTGAGGGATTGAAGGGCACAAGAGAAGGGGAAGAAAACACACCATCTACTGTGCTAGGGGAAAAAAAAGAAGCTGCCTATAGCAGATTCTCTGAGCTGGTCTCATATTTAACCCTCAGACAGTTTAACAGCCGTGGCTAATGGCCAGATCAGGAAGGCTGTAACTCTCAGTGCAGAGCCAGCCAAAGGGGAGGCTGCACAAGGCAATCAGCCAACCTTGCAATTTAGAGGGGGTTTTATAGCAACAAATACAACTGGCATGGCTCACTATAATCTTAACGCTGCAATTTGTTCTTTAACTTTTGTAACTGTATTCCATTATGTAAATTACGTTGTAAGTAACTGCATTTTTATTGTTAGAGCTTGTCCACTGATAAGCCTGAACTCATTGTAACAGCAAGAGGAATCCAAAGATCCTCAAAAGAGGCAAATTCATTCACTGTCCAGCCCCAAGTACAGAACTCTTGGTACACTGGCAGGTGACAAGGTTCACCTGGACAGGAGTGAACACATCATTTAGTGTGAACATACCAAGAAAAGCTTCTCTAATATATATTTATCTGAAAAAAGAGAATTAACAACAGATATTTAGGATTTCTTAGCGACATATTTAGTGCTCTGAACTTGCTAATAATTTTGAGGAGCTGGTAAGAGAGATCATATAAGAGAAAGAATTTAATTCTGAAGTTGGGATTTTTCTATCTTCTGTTTTCCTCTGCATGATGAAGTTCCAAAACAGACATGTACTGCTAACAACAAATACATTCCAAAGAACCAGTGGCAAAAAGCAGCAATGTATAATAAGTTTTAAAAAAACCTGTTCTTACTGAGCCAAGACTTGGACATCTGTGGAAATGACCTTAATGTTGAGAGTTGGATTATGCATGTGGGAGAAAAGAAAACCATGACTGGGCGAAGATTTCTGTTCCAAACGAGACTCTATATGCAGGATTCTGTGGAGAAATGGAAAAAACTTGAACTTGCTAGAATTCAATACCCAGAGCTCAAGCAAGTGGCAGGAATGGTAGAGAAACTGAGGCCAGAAAATAAGTAAAAGTTATTGCTATGTTAGATCTGTTTTTCAGATAGCTGAGATGAAATTGAATACTTCTTCCCTGTGTTTTAGATTTCTGAATTATATACCTTTTCCTTATTTCCAGCTATACCTTCAACAAATTTAGCAGAGAAGGTCAATGGACACACTTTTATGTAACTAAAGGGCTGACCAGCTAAGCAGTCAGGATTTCCAACATGCAGATGCAAACTAAAAGCTTTGTTTCACTCGGAATGTAGAAAGAAAAAGGCAGCTGAAGAACATGTGAACCCTGACTCTCCAAAGGAGTTTCAGGAATCTCACCAGGTGGACAGAGAGTCTTTGAGAGTGTTACCTGCGTGGCTCTGATTTTGGTTATCCAGATCACACATTTATCCTCCCAAATAAATCCCCTGCCTTAACAGATGGGCTGTAATCTGCTCACTCTTTTGAAAGTCTCCTACCTCACTCTCAAGTGGGGGTAATGGTACATTGCCTGCTCCAACTGTAGGAGTAAACAATGAACAACCAGCCCTGCAAAATAAACATTCTGGGACAATATGAGCTTAATCAACTGTGATTTCTGAAGACACTAGAGCTATTCCCACACTTTGTGGTCTCAAATCCCAGAAATATATTGCCAGATAGAGCTCTTCCCTAATTACCTGTTAAAACCACCACTAAAAACAAAGACTTGTGATTTCAGGAGAGTGAAATTAACCCCAGCTGAACTCCACGATCCATCAGATTGAAATACTGGATGCAATGGAACTAGAGAGATCTTAGGGTAAGATATTTGATGGGTTAGAAATAACTATCACTACAAAATTTATTGGATAATTTCAACAAAACCAGTCCTAAACTGAGCATTCTGCTGAACTGCTATATGGGAGATTATCCTTAGAGAAGAGAAGACTTAGTTGTTTAGTGAAGATGTTTGGGAATGAGTCTTCTCAGCAAGATGAGAGCATTCATTTTTGATAATAAACAATCAATGTACTCAATTTTCACAAGATTCTACAAATCACTTCACCCTATTTCTACAATTCTGCTGAGCACTCCTCAGAAAACAGAACAACGCAAATACTTCTGCAACTGCCTGCAAAAGAGGAAAGACAAGAGCGCAGAGACCACAGGGGACCACGGGGGCAAAGGTGCCTCTGAGATAGTTATTGTTTCAAGTAGCAAAGTTGGCAAGCGCTTGATTTCTGCTACCAGGAGGGCCTGAATTTCAGCTGTTTGGCTCAAGCAAGCGTAAGAGGAACAATCAGTAAGGGCTTGTACCTAAAATTTCTGCAGAATCAACAACCTCACAAGCTCCCATGGCAAATCACTTTGATAGCACCAGCATTTCCTTTCTCATTGATTCAGCTGCCTTGCGTTTCAGCACCTCTCCCTGTCACCAAGGCCAGAAATTGAAACTAAGCAGAGGAACATTTCTTTACTTGGCTTTATTTCTGGGCAAAAGAAGTAGGCAACCACAAATGACAAAACGCTGTGATTTGCCCTTTTAGACGGAGAGTCCTCAGTGTCAATTCCATTTTCCACACTGAATAAATGACAGGTGGGACAGACTGACTTTCACGGATTCTTTGAGGTGGGATAGGATGTTCTTATGAATTTGTATTTGAGTCCATTCACTTGCAGAGCTGAGAGTTTGCCCTCTAAATGGCCAGGAAGGAAAAGAGGAAATAAGAGAATAATCTTTGCCGTGACAGCATTGTGCCTGGGAAGGTCACACAGGATTTTGTCCCCAGTACACCCTTCTCCTTCTTTGACACCAAGACTAAAAGCTGGAATATGAAATTCAAACATTTTTCTTCTCTCAGATACATAATCTAAATAATTAAGGTACCTAAAGCACTTGATTCCCATGTAAAACTGATCTCGTGATGGTTTCTACAGAGAACTCATGCATCATGATTACTGGAGGAGGTACATCGATGCATTATTCATGGCCATAAAGTGCACACACCATCTTACTCTCAAATGACCCTCATTATTTGGGACATTCCTCATTTTAGATTCACATTCATCTCTATCCCATACTGAGGTTACCATCTGGACATTTTTTTCTTTACTGACTCAGCCTGTTACTTTTATATAAAAGTCATTTAAAGCAAAGCACTAACCAATTCTTTAAAATAGCTGTAATAAATATAAATAAATAAAAATAAATAAATCGTCTGTGATTACAAAGAAAGGAAATCTGTAGGCATTTTAAGATCCTACAGTACTATTAGAATGAAGCCAAAATTAATACAATTAGTATTTTTTAATAAATTTTCATGTTAATTTTTGACGCTCATAACAAATGAAGAAAAAATGAGATTCAGTAATAAGACATATCAAAAATATAGATAAATCTATATATGCAAACTTTAACCTACACAAAAATGAATAGATCATTAGCCAAAAAAATTATAAGAAACAAGTGACATGAAACTACACAGGTCCAGTTATTTGAGACAGCAATATAGAACATATGATAAAACCTTTATAACTTAAATGCACTGTCAAAAGTATCATCTAGGGAATTACACACAAGGGAGGATCACACTAGAGATTTCTTTTTACTGCTTCAGGTAAAATTCTCATCTTATTTTCTCTTTTCTACCTTTTTTTTTTCCTCACTTCATCCACAGCAGCCGAGCTGGACCAACACTATCGGTTACTATTCACTTGACTGGAGGAATCTATTTACTCCCAAAGCATTTCTGCCCTTTTTCATTCATTTTTTTAGCAATTTATCTGCTGTCTTCCAAGCAGGAAAGTGGGACATACAGAACTAAAAAAAAGGTCTTTCTCTACTTTACAAGAGCTCTTATGAAAGAACCCTCATCACACTACACTGTGTTCAGCCCTAGGGACACAGAGGTGCATTTCTGCACCTTACTTCCAAGTTGTAACATACCTTTATCTTGTGTAAATGGAGAAAGGTCCAGTGAATTGATGAGTCACACAACATATTTTATTATGGTTGAGAAAGGATTAAATGAATTTAATCAGAAGGCCACAGTTGGAAGTGTTGGAATTTTTGTGACACAGAGGCACAGGTGTCACTGTAGCTAAACAACCTTTTCTATAGCTATGCTTTCCTATTAAAAAATTCAGTGTGCCTGTGCTTTTATTAAAGTATCCAGATAATGTATCAAAGCTGAAATATTTTAATCACAGTTTTACAAGTGTATTAAAACCTTATCTCATTATTCCTTCATTCCATCCCTTCTGCATTACCAGCTCCTTCACAGAGAAGGCATTCTCTCCTTAGGAGTTCTCTGATACCTTCTATGACACCAGCTCTTCCTGCCACGTACTCTGGAAGGGTATGAGAGAGGTGCAGGAATTCAACCTCAACAATCACTGTTTTATTTCACAAAATGAACCACCATTTGTCAGTTAAAAACCTGAAAATGGAGAAAAAAGGGGCCCATTATCACTAAGAACAGTTAATGCTGAGAATTGAAGCATCATTTCAGTGGACAAATTTGAGGTTTTTAATTTTCCTAAACTTAAGAAATCTGCATGAAAGGTTAGTTGGGAAAAACTTCAACCAATTTTAATTGAAATTTATTTAGAAATATTTTCTTTTCAGGAGCTCTGAAAATTATGGCTGGGTTCTTGTACACAATACACTCCATCACAAACTCCTGCAAAATAATTCATCTTTTGTCTCTGCAAAATTATGAATGAGTGCTTTGGTCACCTTGCTCTTGCATTTGCTCTTCCCATACTCCCTTGTGAGAATCTTCAATATCCTTCAGCACTTGAAGTTCAAACTCATCTCATTGTTAAAAAGAGCATCATTAAGAGCTTTGACTGGGATTCCTGCTTTAGATTTCTCAGTTCGATTAATAGAAAATAATCACTCTGACACTCTCCCTCTCTGGTGATTTGGTTAATTAACTGGTAGGAGCAGCACAAATAATTTCTACACCAGTGTACTTATTGTTTTTAAAATTATGTGAAAATTAGTCCCTTACTAGATGATTAGGGTTTTAGATCTGCTAATGAACAACAATAGTCTGCCATTGCCATCTTTTAATTTACTTTTAATCACCAGCTAAGTAACAAAGAAATGTCTTTTAAAATAATTAAGACTACATATCAGGTCTCTGTAGGACATCAACAATAAAGGGGTTAACGATGCATCCAATCATCATGGAAACAATCAAAAAATGTCTTGCTTTAAACAATACAGAACAACTCTCACTGTCTAAATGCATCTGTGCCAGAAAATTCCCACAGCTTTACAACATTTTTCATCCGATAGAGATCAGGCACATACACATGCACAGAGACACAAAAAATAATGATGAAAATCACCTACGTAACAGGGCAAAGATACAAATTAAAATATCTGTGAAGAGCAGCCACTTTCCACTGACTAGACAGCACTCTCTCAGCATCGCAGTATGACCTCAGCTGTGACAACATGGCACAACAAAAGATGCCTAAACAAATACAGCACTTGGAGGCACGGAGTGCATTTTTTTTTTCTCTCATAATCTTCCTGCACCAGTCTCACTTCATATCATTTTAGACATTTAAAAATGAAAATTTGAAGAAGTAGGTCCCCAGGTCTTTATTCAAAAAGAATTTTCTAAAGTCTCTATGACATATAAGAATAAATCTGTTTTGGGGTGAAAAACAGTAATAATTTTGCTTTGAATCTATTAACTTTTTAGTAGCAGTTTTCTGGATATATATGATATTTATGTCTGCTGCGATAAAATTAACTCATCATAATTCTAGGATGGGACCCTTATTAGTTATTTTTCACAAAAAACAGGCACAAAAGTTGTGTGTGTTTATGTGCATGTGCATCTCCTTTGACCCAGCAGTGACTGGATGTGCACAGGAGAGTGACCAAATAAATTTGCCATGTCATTTTGTTCAAAAAATGAAAAAAAAAAAGTAGAAAAACAAAAAAGAAGATATAGATAAAAAAATACTTCCTTTAAATGCCACTGTTGTCACAGCATGAGAGAAGAGTGGATATTAAGGGGTTATGGAAGGGAGAGGCAGGTACAGCACTTAAAACTACCAAATCATCTGTAGCATTTAGAGTAGTATCTCACTGAACAGCAAATGCAGCACTTTAATTCTTGGGGGGAAAAAATGATTGTCCTAAAAATTCTCTATTATGAAGCATCCAACACGTGTATTGGCACTCCAGAGAGCTACTGCAATTTAATGCATGTGCTCCCTTTTGAAAGTGGTCTTTTCAAGCAGCATGTTCTGGCCCATGGGAGTGCAGAGCACTGAGGAGTCTGCTAGAAGGCCATCTGTGCTCTGGCTGAAAAGACTTTAGTTAATGTGGGGGGAAAAAAAATAGTGCCCATTAATTGCTCTCTTCACAGCTTCTATTTTCATTTGGAAATTAAAATAATATAAAAATGAGAATGTGAAAATAATATAAAAATGAGAGCTGGCAATGGCCAAATAGGCAATTTCATCCACCTTCTTATCATTATGATTTTCAGTCACAGGTTTGAGCCAGCAGGGAATGACAGCAGCTGGAGACTTTCTGCTCTTGCCAGCTTTACCTTCCACACCTTCTACAGTCCCAGTCCCATCACACCCACTCCTTCTGTCCTTCCTTTCCTTCTTTCTCTCCAAAGGTTTGCTCATTTTACACAAAGCTTTAAATCTTTACAGTAACAGATACCCGTGACTGTGTTTGTACTATGCCTAAAAATTTAGGCTGACTGTCACAGAGCCTCTCCAGGGATGATAATATCGGCAACAAATACAATAATCACATTGACCAGGCCCGTTGAAACCTGATTCTGGAGGTCTCAAACAGTGTGACAGCTTATTCCCTACTGTAATTCTCGTCTGAATTTTACATTCACTGCGTGCATTGTTTTCTCACTTTCATCTCATTGACTCTAATTAACACTCTTTTAACCATTTTCAGTAATCCTCTACCTGGTTTTGTTTTTCAGTTCTCGGAAGACTGTTAAATAGCCCGTGCACAATACTGGAGTTAAACTGATGTTAATTTTTAAACAGACATTTGTAGAGCATCCCAAATGAAATCTGTAGTGTGTAAGAGAAAGAGCTTCACCTATCTGTCACTTGACATATCCACGTATCCAGACAAATGTTACAGCCATTTCTCAGACACACTACTGCTTCATAAAATCCTTGTCCACTGACACCAGAACCTTTCAACCTCCTACAGATTCTGATATTACAGAGTTCTGGATTTTCTGCACCTTTGCATTTTTCCTTCACTGATCACTATTAGGATTAGTTTTATTCTGTGAAGCTTAGTGTGGTCTTACTACTGTTGCCTTATGACATATCAACCACACAAAATATGTCATTATTTTTTATGTGTCTTTAAGCCTTTTAAGCACCTGCTCAATTACTTCATTATTGAATGAAGCCTCTTTAAAGAGAACTGCTCAGCAATTCTAGAAAATCAAACTGCCTATTAGGACCTCTAATAGGCCTCCAAGATGCTAATTTTAAGCATCGCTTCTGAAAATCTTGACTCAGACACGTGTTTTATAAACACGAGATTACAATTGCAGAACAATACACATAGAAATGCTGAAAAGGGAAGTTTTTAAAAAAACCTTTTAATAAATACTGAGTGAAAGAACTTAGAGCAAAATTGTACCTAATTTATAGGCTGATGTGAAGGATAAAATAGGTAATTCAAAGAGGTTTGCAATGCTTGTTTCACATAAAGATAGCCATTATATGAAATGCAATTAAATACTCGGGGGGTTGTTTGTTACTTTTTGCTCTATACTTACTTTCAAAATATAAATACAATTATATTTGAAAGATGAAACAAGATGAAAAATTTGGATACAAATCCCTGTGAGGCAGAAGTTGACCCTTTTCAGCTCTTGGTAAATTTGGCAATTCTTCTGGTAATTTCTTTGGTAATTTCTTCACAGACTTCAACAAGTGGAAAATATCAACTTTGCAGTCACTCATATTTTGTCATCTTGCAACATACAAGTTACAATTCTGACTATCCTATACTGGGATGTCTGAGGAACTTATTCCTTTTTTAATATTAATGATTATCATTATGGTTATGAACCATTAACTTCACCCATGGGGACATCCCAGAGGCATCTGTGTCTCTGATGAAAGGCCACATAAATCCAGATGCACATTGTCCACCATATGTGCAATAGTCCTCAGCTTTTTATCCTCCTGTAACAAAATGGCTCATGTGTATTCAGGAGACTTCAAAAGTGTAACCAAAAAGACTGAGACTTGGAGTGGTCCTTTTATGCCTTTGATGTACAAAGCAAATCAGCCTGAACTCATCAGAGACTACTGATGACAGGGGCAGGGCTAATCTTTGAATGATCAAAGCATTCAAAGTCAGTGACATTTGCAAAGAAATTAATGATTCCTCCAAAAAGGTTTTAACCATCCTATAAACAGGATAAATGTAGAAATCCTTAGATGGATGGTACCATTAAGTACAGCAAATGTTACTGAAAATAATCACAATGGTGGCTCATTTATTAAAGAAACTGTTCCCCACATTCATTTACATTCCACTGAACAGATTGTATGAAAGCGGGTTTTTTTTTCAGTCTGGTTAACGTTCTCTGAAATGAGAAATTACACACTGAAAAGCAGTACTTTGTGTGTGTCATGTCAGAGAATTACAAGGGATCATTATCCAATCTTTGAGACACAGAATTATTACAGATTTATCAATTGTTTCTACTGATGTAAAAGGTCTGATAATGGCACGACGTGCCTGACTAACAAGAATTACTATAATGAAGT
Organism: Serilophus lunatus; assembly: GCA_013399895.1. NCBI lineage: Eukaryota > Metazoa > Chordata > Aves > Passeriformes > Eurylaimidae > Serilophus > Serilophus lunatus. Next base: position 1,274,221 of record VXBA01000661.1, on the reverse strand, counting down.
TAAATGCTTTAACTTGTTTAATGATTCTGGAGGCAGTTATTACTTCTCTGGGACCAGAGAAGAAATTGTAAAATATGCAGTTATCCTTGATATGATTGGAGTTTAAAGGGTGAAACTGTAAATTCAAGGTTGGCATTTGCTTTTTAGAAAAGATTTGTTAATGTTGTTAAATATGCTGAAGTCATATTCATACTGGCACAAGATAAAGCAACCAATCGACTTTTTTCAGTACAGAGTCTCTTCCTGCTTTTGTAGGGTCTTGCTTTATTTAGAAACAGTGAGATGGTGTGTGAATCACCAGGTTCAGTAAGTAGTTTTGTGAGTATTTTACCTTTTACTCTGTAGCCTCAAGAAATTCTCATAACAAAGAAAAATATAGGTGAACAAGTGTTCTCACTGTAATTAGGCAGGATTTTGATATGTGGCTCAAAGAGTCAAAAATGGAATTTAAAAACACTTTTGCCACCTGTAGTAAGTACTGATGTTGTTTATATTAGCGAAATGTCTTCAAGTTTGTATGTAAGCAACTATGGAAAGGAGACTAGAAATTATTTGTTGTATTATGGGATTATCAGGAGTATTAATCACTCGGTAATTTTTGATACACAATGTAAAACAAACCTATAGATTTCCTCAAATGCCCCCTACTAATATGGCAGTCAACTTCACAGTCCATTTTGGTGTCATCTTGAAACTTGAGGGTGCACTCTCTCATCTCCTCCAAGTTGATGAAAATTACTAAACCCAGTTTTAAAAAAAATAATGGTGGAGTATTTTTTTAATCCCAGATTTTTTATCAGACTTGGTTTAAGGAGATCTGACAGAAACAAAGCATTCAATATGGAATAGAAACAACAGGCACATGGGAGAAATCTTTCCCTGTGCTTAAACTGCACCACCAAATTTATTTTGAAAGCATTATTATCCTGTTCTTTAGTATAAGGCAGTAGAAAATAAGGGGGTTGCAAAACACAGGAACAGAGTTATGATACTTAGGCAGATTCCTCAAATTCTCAGTTCTCATAATCCAGCACAGTCTTCCTACAACCTTAAATGCACCTAGTAGAACTTCCCCTCCAACGGACCCATTGCTCCTCTCTTTCACACTTCTGTTCTTCTTCAAAGGTTGATTGAATAAAAAAACATTGCTTTGAAATGTCATCCTGACTCCAACTGTACATACACATATGTTTGCAAGGCTCAGAACACTGAGCAATCTGAGCTGTATTTAACAGAACTCTCAAGATTTTTGCTTAGCTCCGAGTGCCGGCTTGGTGCATTTCTGCTTCCTGAACGCAGCTGTTGTAGTTCCAGATTAGGAATGTTGTGCTTTACCTCGTTTTAAACTGCAGTGAAAAGTACAATGAATCTATTCATCAGGCACTCGAAAGGTTTGTTTCCAGTCTTACTGGGGAAAGAAAACTGAAAAGGAGCAATACAAGGGAAGTGACTGAGCACATTTTATGTGAGAACCATGCTGCAGCTGTAATTGTAATGATTAGGATTAAGAAAAACAAACCCCAAAATCAAAGAACATGACTATTTTCATAATCAGCACCAATTCAGGAAAGGTCTGAGTGCAGTGCCAAATTTGGTCAGCTTTATTGCTCGCAGTAACACTTCAGCACATTGAGGTGTAAAATTGGCAGCTACACACATCTCATTAGTCTTTTTTTAAAACAAAACCAAACTAAATCAACGCAAACAACTGTACCTCTATCAGTACCTCTATCTTTTTTTCCAGTTATGACATGGGTTGCTGTATCTGCACCAGAAAGAGAATCTGGATATGAGCCTGTTTCACTCCTAGTGTTCTTGCCCTGTTTCATCTCTTGTCTGTTAGTTCAGTTGCTATATTTCCACAATGTTGTTTCTCCTTTGTTGAGACTGATTTTATTTAATTCTGCTTTTCTGCAGTCACAAGCTTCCCTCTCCTTGTTTATGGAAATATGTGAAATATGTCTATAATACTCATTCTGTTCAGTGTGACTGATACACTTCAACATTGCAATTTACCAAAGAAAATATCAGGCTTAAATTTACAAAATAAATATGTTTGATGTTAAGTTTAGAATACAAATGAGACACGTGGAATTCACAGCACTTGTGAATCTCACCCAGGTGATCTTGCCAGAAAGAAATCTGTGTGAACCGAGGAGCATAGACATGTGCTATGCCTGTTATGGGTTATGGGATTTCTGCTCTTTTTGTCTTGCTTTGCAATTGGAACATGAAGAAAATGAAGTTTAAGCTTAATTAATTGCAGTAAATTAATATACAAGTGTGACTGTTATTTGTTTGCTCCACATGTAACTTACACTCTTTTGGTTACTTGTGTATGACACTGAATTGCAAAAAAAGGGCTACGAAATATAATCAACCACATTGCAATATTATCAATTGTAATATTTTCAATAAATAACAATCCAAGAAATTATTTGCTGGAGAAATACATAAAAAAAAATATGTTTGAGAATTGGCATCCCTTCACAGTTGGAAATATAAAAAAAAGAAAAGAAAGTGAATGGGAATTAAACTATTTGTGAAATAATTAATTGAACTATAGTCTTGTTACGTTCTTCCCTTTAAATGTTAAATACAGGCGATCTCATCCTAGGGATGGAATTAACATTATAGCCATCTAGTAACAATCTCTGACAACTAAAAGAAAAACAGTCACTGTTCTACATCTCCATTAAAGAGTAAAGGGTTCTTTTGTTCTCATGTCAAGCTTTCCATGAAGACAGAAATTAATTCTCTTTGTGTACAGATGGGAAGTTATTCAGAATTTTCATTGGCACTTGCTTATCATATTGAAAGACAAAAGAATTTTAAAATTTTCCTCCACAGGTTTCCTTAACAGCAATGCTTCTTTGAGAGGACAAGTTGAGATCAGTGACTTTCCAAGTGCTGTTAACAAGTGCTTCACGTGTGCTCACCAAACAAAAACATTTCTAACTGCACAGGTAAGTGGTTGGTAACGTTTGGGCCATTTAAATGAACAACATTTAAATGAAAACATCTGCCATTCCATTACAAATAAACCAGAGACTGCAAGATCAGCTCTAAGATTTGGGCTTGACCTGAGGAACACGTACTGTCCCTATTGCTGTACATGCGGATAGGTGATCTGTGAGCATGAGATCCCCCTTTCCATGAGATTAGAATTAAAGCTGGGGAAGGATTTGGGGTTGGTTGGTTGTTGTTTTGGTTTGTTTTTTACTAAAGTGATTCATACAATAAATGGAACCAAAATTTTAGGTGAAGACCACATAAAAATATTCTGAAACAATACTTGCATGTTTTACAGTGAGTATAAGTGAGCAAAGCAAAATATGATTTACATCACTATCTTTCCTATGGCCTCATTCAGTCTCAGAACTCAAAATCTGTAAGCACATTTAAGGTGCATGACATTGTGCTTTGTTATGTATTCAAACTGATAAATTATTCTATAGCATTCTCCAGTTTATAACACTAAGCACTTTATCAGTAAAATCCAACTCTTTCCAGATATTAGGGGCCTCTAACAATTTAGCTTGGTTTATTTTAAATGTCACTCCTGTATGAAACCACCCTGCTCACTGAAAAGTCATTGAGACTGCTTATCAGATAAGGGAAATAGACTTTCAAGCTGGCTGCTCCTTTCACAAGGGAGATTGTCATATGTCATATTTTTATTAAAACTTATTTCATGTTTATGCTGGGAGGAAATTCTTTGAGGAGAACTTAGTTTGTTCCTGATTTAAAAATCTGCTACTGACTCTTTGACATTTTTTCAAATATTCTACTTTGTTTAAATCCTCCAGAAAGAAGTCTGGCATGTTACCTTTATTTTGTCATCAAGATAGGAAACTTTTTTTAAGGTTGAGAGTGAATTGTGACTTGCCCTATTACTGAAGACGTGTATTTGCAGCTATGAAAAACAAAAGCATTATCAGTGACTTCACTTGGTTTTGAAGACTTTACGGTCTGCGAAAGAAAGGTTTCTGTTACTTTCCTAACAAATACGCTCATGTGTGAATTCTTTATAAGTGACTTCATCTTAGGCACCGAAGTCAATGCTGAAGTTACTTAAAGTACAATTATCAAATATTTACAGGTTTGAGATGTTTCTAGGCCTGTAGAGAGTTATTGTAATTTGTGATGTATGGTACCTGCTGCTGAACAACCTACTAGTTATTTCTCTTTAATTTTTAGAAAATCTGTCTCTTGATCCCATTTTCAAGGGATTTTAGCTCACAGGAGCCTAAAGGCATGTTTACAGTACTCAGCAGAACTCCAGTTCAAGGCATTGTAACATAGCAAACATGACCTGGCAAATTCAATAATGAAGCATAACTTAGTGTGTGCTGTGTTGACCAATGATTTTGGTTCCAACATTACCCTGCAGTCAGCTTAGCTGTCTGTGCCAACTGATGATTCACGCTTGGTGTCATTTATGTCTGAGTCTATGTAACTTTTTGATGGTCTCTTCAGGTTTTCAAAAGAATTGAGAGAGAATTCCTAAATGTATTGAATGTATGACTCCAATTTGAATGCAAATTAAGGTAGTTCTTATATAGCCTAATTAAATTAAATACCTAAGAATATATTTGAAAGATCTGGGTTCTGAGTAATTTTGAAAATGTGGTCTCAGCTGTCAAGTGTTAAATTGTACAAGATATTTAGAACTAAAGGATTGTACTGATCTCCCTTTTGTGGGTATCCAGCAGAAGAAATAGAGGGTCTAAAATATCCAAGGCTCATATCAGAGCGGATGGCAAAGTAAACAATAATTTTACATGCTCTTCCTTTCAGGCTTTACCAGCTCACATATTTGAATTTAAAGAGCTGGGAGTTTTAGCATCTTAATATTAGTCATGAATGCCAGCTCTGTCACTGACATCTGTCAAGTCATTCAATCTGTTTATGCATCAGATCCAATTCTCTGGAATGAGAAAGTATTTCCTCTGCATCATAAAAAATTGTGAAGATACCACAGTAATAATTGTGATGACCTCAGTGTACAACTAAGCGTCTAATATATTATTATTTGTTTTATCTCCCACTTTATTTCCTTATTTTCATTTTGCTCCTAAAATTTCCTGTAATCCACATTGCTCCTTCCTTTCTTCCTTTCTTTTTCCATAGATCTGCATTTTGCCTCTCTCATATATTTTTTCTTATGTACCCTCACATGCACATCAGAGTGAGGATAAACTTACCAGCCAAATCTTGACTACTAGTATTTCCCATTACTAAGAGTCAAGTTACATCATTCCTCCCCATCTTATTCCTTCCCTTATTTCTATTGTGTATTTCATGTACATTTTGTTATCAGACAATGGGATAGCAGCTGCTGCATGGAGACTGTAATACTTAAACCATTCAGTCATGACCTGGCTCACTGGAATTGCTGTTGACAATTTGCTACTGGTGACACTGCTACATAATGGTGGTTCTGGGTTCTATGATCCAAACAGCAATGGCAGAAATTGAAAGATGAAGCATTCACAGATTTTGAAACGCTCACAGCTTTCTGCTCCTGCAAGTCAACATTGGAGATATGGGGGGGGAGGGGGGGGGTCTGGTCTCCCTCAGGAAGAGCCCCACCTCGTGACTGATTTACCCACAAGTAGGCTTGTGCAGGATATTAACATCATGCAGCACAATCTAGGCTTATAAGCATGCCAGAGAGAGGCACAATTCTGTCTGTATTCAAATAAAGAATCCTTTACACACAACCATCTTCTCTTTACTTTGATCCTCCTCTTAACCCCAGTAATTAGGGAGCGATCACAGTTGTCAGGGCTGTGTAATAGAGGAAATTCTGTACGTGCCCCTTTGCTGATCACCACAGGTAGTTGAAGACCTGACCCTGCTCCCTCCTCTAGTAGCTTTTGAATCTTTTTTACATTTTCTTTCCAGCTTGTAGTAGGACAAAGTGGTGCTCCCAGACCCACCCCTTTATGCCTTGCACAAATAGATTTATTACAAACATGAAGCAAATCATGAACACAGAAAGAAAAGCACATCTTGTCATCCCTACATGACAATAGAACCTAACCCTCATTTCAGTGCATCTTTACAGTATATGACCAAATGATAGAAGTTCACACATGGAATCTAGCAGGTCACTAATGGCTGACTTGAAAAATACAAGCTCATGTAAGTCAGCTCTGCTGAATCCTCCCTGGACAAGTGCAGAGATTTACAGCATCCCACTCCTGGGGGTTACCATGTCTTATGCAGCTACTTATTCTGACACCTCAAGTGTGTAATTTAGAGTACACACCTGTGGACTCTGAACCTCAGCATCTGAAGGATAAATACATGTCTCATTTTGCCTTTGTGATATGCAGGCAGTGACCTCTACAAACATCAGGTGGGCCAGGAGCAGGGGATGCATAACTGTTGCTGTTCCAAGTAAGATGTGGCAAGCACACTCATTTGCTGCAGTCCAAAGAATCACCCAAATAGAATGATACAGCTCATGAGTGACAGGTAGAAAAATTCTGCATAGAAGAAACTTATTTCCCTCATTTTTAACAAAACTAAATTCTAGGAATTTGCGCTCACCTAATGCACAAATTTGCGGCAGCATATTCTGGATCATTTTTCTTTTGATATCTTCAGTTTATCTGAAATATTTTGCAGCTAAGTTATTGGGGTATATATCACCAATTTCTATAAATCTATCTGATCTTTGCTTTTCATTGCCAACTTTACAGAAGATGAAAATAAAAGCCAGGTTTTATGACTGACTTGTTTCTGCCTAATTATATGGAAATACTGTTTTTTGATAATAACGGTATGTCAGCAGCTAATCAGATTCAGTATCTAGGGATAGGAAGGGGGGTGTGAGCACATATGTACATGTATATTTGCTCCAAAATTCGCATTTTATCTAAGTTAGCATTGATTAGCAACTAAATTTTCAGCAGTACTTAGAAGGAGTAATTTGTATCATTTAATGCAACATGGTACCTTCACAAGTAGGAATCTACAATTCTGTCTAGCAAACAAGATAATACCAATATTATATTACATTGAAATCCAATAATATTGATGGAATGGGTTAGTTTTCTCCCTTTCCAGTCAGAAAACAGAAATAATAAAACGCTGCAGCTCACTAATCATGCAAACTATAGTGAATAATCAAAATAATTTGCAAAATGCAGACTGAAACCCCTTTGTTTAACAAGTTGTTAACCAGTCCATCCAAACTCAGAGTCACTGCCAAAAGACTCTGGGTCCGCAACAAATGTAATTTACAGCAACTGTTCACACTGCTATGCTCAGAAAAATGAGATATCAGTCATTTCATTTCTATGCATCAGTTTGACTTCAAATCTATCCCAGTAAAAACCACAATTTGCCCTTATAACCGGCAAACTATGAGCCTGCTCATTAGTAAGCAAATCTACACGTCATTCCAGGCACTTGAGTGTTTCTGCTGAAGTCCATGGTGGCAAAAGACCTCTGTCTGAGCTGCCCATCCTCACGTACGAGAGTCTGGACACTTGAGGATGAAAAAGCTTAAAAATGTACTTTTTGTTCTATTGCAGTCATGGTGCATGTAGTGAATGGGTGAAGAGATTCAGCCTCCAGCAGGGACAGTACAGCTTCCTTAGAAAAGCCATCTTAGTCACTCCTGGCAGAACTCACTATGGGATAACCAAAGAAGAAAATTCCCTGGGTATTTTGCTAAACATTGGCATACTGATTTCTTTTACTCTACTGACCTCTTCTGAAATGTAGCTGAATTTGTTTGGTGTGACATCTGCACAGTTTGTCCTACTAATTGAAAGACTAGATGTGACTTATTTCCCCAAAGACTGTCTGCAGCCAGCAAGCAGGAACAAACTTCAGTCATTTCTGATTGGCTACACTTCAAAATCTTGTCCCAGATGTACCTGCGCTGTGTTTTCTATGTGCCACTCATTTCTTTTAAGCTGACATTTTGATTTAGTTATCACTGATCAACTAAGACAGGCCAAGAGATCTCTTTGGTTACAAGACAGCTGCACTTGTGCCTGATGTGTCCCTCCCTTAGAGAGCCAGCATACAAGTGAAGCTTCTACTTACTCCCAAACCAACCTGTATAGCAAAGAAACTACAGACTTCACGTCAAGTAAGAAGAAATGGGGAAAAATGTTCCTAGTAAGGACAGATGAACTCATGTGAACGATATTATTTCTACAGAAAGTATGTTGAATTTTAGGCATGTTACTCACCAGCATTTGTTTCTGGACCATTGTTTGAAAAAATCAAGCAACCAAAACCCACTGAACAAATATCACCATTGAGAGAAAACTGAGACAAAGAGAATTACCTTCTCCCATATTTGATGATGCTTGGGCCAGGAACAGAAAAAATTTAAAGCATTTTTAAAAATTGAAAGATATTTAAATCCTACTGTAAAATTTAGGAGATCTAAAATTGCCCTGGAACTGGAGGGGACATGCATTACTTGAAAACTGTCCCAGTGATCAAAGATGAGGTTGTCGTGACTCATGCTAGCAGATGAGCCTTTCTTCTTGACTCTGAAGACTGACAAACCTGCTGGCAACCTTGAACAAGATTTGCAAGCCTCTGCAGTTATCTGCAGGCAAATGCAGTACAAAGGGGACACAGACTCTATTATGATATTTTGGAATCAGTATTATACTCATATTTCAGCTGAACAGAAAAATGGGAGCTGATGACAGATGGTAGTGGAGAATTGGCAGGAACAATTAAGAGCTGAAGAAGGCATGGGAAACGTATTTTTTGTTCAGATGCTTCTCTGTAATTAAGCAATATGTGTCTCTTGACACCATTTCAGTACATAGATATGTTTTGAGACCTGAGAAAGTAAGATAGGCCAAGAAATTCTTGGGGTTTTAAGTCAGCTACTCTTGAAAAATGTCCAGTAGATCTTTGTTAGCACAGCAGGTTTTGTCTGGTGAATTCCCAGAAACTGAAAAACATAGCAACAATCTTGGATGGTGAAAATAGAGTATTCTCCCTCACTCCATTTAATCAGTATTTCCCTGATATATCTGTGAAATTTATAGGAATTTAATATACATTTTTACCAGTTAAACACATTTTAAAAGTCATGGACCTTTTCTGCAAGGATTTTTCTGATAGCAAAAGCAAGGTGGAAATGTTTAGCTACAAGTTCTTCCTTTTGCAATGACTAACCCTAGCAAGCACATTTGATGCTCAGAGTTCAATTCTGAGTGATTCCTCTCTGAAAATTACTCACTATTGACAATGGATGAAGCTGAATTAATACTGAACATGGTTCAGCTGAAAGTATGGTGACAGAAAAATATAGGCTCATTTCAGGGGTAGATTTTAGGATGATGTTTTTGAAGATACCTTTTTTTGTCCTTGGCTTTCCACTCAGCTCAGTTTTGCTCGGCAAAATGACCACTGCACTGTTGAGACATAATTCAGGCTTCAGCTGTGTCCTAATAAGGAGCATCAGAAAAGATGCTAATTGGTGTCAGATGTGATTAGTCCACTGTTCTGCAAGAAGAGTACTGATTTGTTTTCCTCTACTTCTTTACTGCTGAGAATTCAGCAACAGGTGACTCACTACTTTCACCTGTGGTAGGATTCAAAGGACTAAAATCAGTAGAGTTTATCATCAAACCTACTATTCCACCTACGAAGGCTTTTTTTCTAAGATGAGGTTACATATTGGTTTTATCATTTAGAAGTGACAGAAAATGTGGGCATTTTTTCCCGTAATTTTATGGACAACTGTAACAGAGATCAACGGAATTTTTACAGAAAACAACGCAGAATTGTGATGCATTGTTGATTACACAATAGCAGAACATCGATCCAAGCACTTTCCCTTTTGTAAGTCCAGCAAAGCAGAAGCACTGTTATTTTGCAGTGACTGCTTTTGTACTGCTTTTCTTACCCAAAGCATGTACATAAATAAATAAGATACATCTCTCCTCATGCCAAACATTTAAAAGTATATGCAGGAACTGTGGGCTACAGAGCACTGCAGGTGAGTATTTCAACACTTATGACAGCCTTCTCCTCTCCTGCTTCCCTCACCTTTTCATGATCCAGTTGGTATACAGAAACCACAAGCCTTTTACAAAATGTGCTCTACAGGATATTCAAAGAACAATGAACACAGCCTTGAGACTGAAGCCTCGGAATTCGGCAGATAATAGCTGGAAACCTCTGTTGACCTGATTTTGTTTTTCTGAGAAAACTGTATCCAAAAATAAAATCATATTTGTTCCAAGAATTCTGGAGTCAAGATTCGTCCCAGAAGAGATATGTGTAGCTCAGGTTGATCCATAATTCCAGAAAAAGGGGAAGATGAGGAGAGGTAAAAAATATCTTTTGGATAGAAACAAAGGTTCTACTTTTGGATGGGAGCTATAATTATAGAAACCATGAAATGAGGCAATGGATAAATATCTAGATAGTGAGATGGGAAAAAAGGTGATCGAGATTGGTTAAGAAAGCAAAACCTGAAAGTAAAGGAATGAATCACAGAGAAAAAGGATTGAGAGTAAAGGGAGCTATCAGTAGAGTACTGGGAAGATAACAAGGGGAAAACAGCAAAATAAGAGCCGAATTATTTTAAAAAGAATTCAGAGTCAAGTTCTTCCTAATCACCACGTACTTGTGTTGTACTGTGCTCTGCTTCATAGCCCATTTGATGAGTTCCCTTTGCTTTTTATTCAAGGCAAAACAATGATTGAAGCTGGCACAGAGCAATATAGAGTGGGTAGAGGGTGCATTAGAGAAGTTATTTTGATCTCTGTCCATTATGCCATGTTTACAGGATCTGTCGCTGTTTAAACAAAACTCTAAAATATATTTCTGACTTGAAAAACACAAACATTAAAACAGCAAAGAAATAACTACAGCTTAAGAGAAATGGGTGAGGAGGTTACATTTGAAGTTGTTCTTCTCTCAGAACTACTTTCGTGTTAGATAGAGAAGATTGGCAGGACAAAGGCAGCGGTAAGTGGAACATAGCACTGTCAGAACATTTAGTGTCCCATTGGCTGTAAAGCAATTTTGGGATCTTTTTGTATGGAAAAGTATCAGTGCAAATTCCTTGACAGAAATCCCTCAATGTTATATATTTCATTAACTTTGAATTCAAGGGCAGTCTAAAGGCTGCTTTCTGCGCTCACAATAGACGCAACCAAAATGCCTGCTGGCCTCTGGGACATGCCCAGGTCACTGGAAAATAGCTGATGGAGCAGAAAGGAATTGTGAGCCCAATTCTCAAACGGAGCATAAGGTTTCTGAGCCCTCAGGCCTGGTTTCAAAACCTTGTCAGCGAAGCCCCACCCACTGCTTTCAATAAATCCTGACCCGATATGTAACGACACGCACTAATTACGACTGTCAGAAGGGGGCTTTCAGCTACTGCCTGCCTGCTCCATTCCCACTACATACCATGCAGCATCTTCTGGCAGTTCTAGACGACAGTGCTTAAGGGGACTTGCAGGTTTGACAAAAAAGTTGGTGAAATTGATTGGTATTTAGAGTTTAGTGGTCTCCAATGAGTATTCCTGTTCTTCTCTGACTGATTTTGATGAAGTGCTTTTATTTGTCTTTCTACCGAGAGACTGCAGATGAATTTGCAATAGAGCGGCATGGCTCCTGTTTAGCTTTGTCAGGCACCACTTAGCCATGTTATAATTTATTTTCCAGGAAAAATTATTTCTCGTGAGAGCTTCAGGCTAACATAGTTATAAAGCACCTGGCTACCGTTCAGCTTCGTGTCTGAAAGCAGTTTCATTTCCATGCATAAACAGAAAAATAGCAAACTGGTGAGCAGGAAGAACCAGAAGCTCCCCCAGGCACACGTGCTGTAGGTACACGGGTCTTCTTGGGAGTGGCATTTAATTATGTCAAACACCACCTTAGTCCCAGAGTTAGCAGAATGAGGGCTGAAATAGGCCTAGGCAGAAACACAGACACTACTGTCACTAGTGGTGATATCACAGCAGGCTCTGAACAGGGTTATTCACTTAACAAAGCAGCCTGTCTCTGCTCATTGCTACACTGGGAACTGTCTATTCTAAATTTTTGAATGGATTTAGACCTGTATTTAACTTTGACATACTGTGTAATAGAGCAATCTTTACCTTGCTCCAGCTTTTATTTGGTGAGAGTCCCTTTTATTCAGAGTGCAATGATTGCAGTGTTTGTAGGGGTAGTTTTGTTCCTATTTTCTGCTGAATTATAGTGATTAATGAGCAGTTTGAAAGCACAGAACTCAAAGATCTTCTCTGCTTTGATCACCATTACTGTTATTCAAGACGAGGCCCAAGTCTGGTTACAGGATGAACGTAAATACCAATTCAGTCTCACTGCACTTACAGAGACTGTTGTACTTGTTTCCCTGTGTTTTCTTCCTACTCTTTATCTTATTAGAATTCAAGGGAAGCAATGCAGTGATGTACATACAATTAAGAAAAAGCCTTTCTAGAACATGCCACTAATCATAAAATGTGATTTCTAGTGTGATTTATAATGAAAAGAATATTTCTGTTTGTCTTCCTTAAATCTTGCATTTTAAGAAAGAGAAATCAAGATCCAATGAGAAAAAAAGAGCGTATTTATAGGGAATTGCTCTCATTGCCAACTTAATCAGCTGTGATGTTCCATTAGCAATGACTTAACCAAAGCAGACAATGCTTATCGCAGCCCCCAGCCCTATAATCATTGCACGTTACCACTGTCGTGTAGGGTTTTATCAATTGTTCACTGAGGTCACTGCAATATTGACAATGGGAAGCAACAGGCTTAGGTTTAGATTAAATAATTTAAAGCCTCCAAAATGACAGCAGGGCAGTTTGGCAAGATAAACCACCGAAATTTTGCGAACTTTGGTACAAAAAAGCATAAAACGCCAATTCTAAAATCAAGTTCAGACAATGCACTTTTCATAGAGCATGTTGAGCACTCCCATTCATCTGTACTGAGTAATTGCATTCATTCTGTCTAATCTACCTCCCAGACACTTCCAGGAGTAATAATTCAGCTGAACTAAAATCGCCTGTTTATACATTAGTAGCATATTCTGTTTATTGCCACAGAACCATCACCCTTTATTTAAATTTAACCATGGAAAACTGTGAGACAACATGAAAAAAAATTACTTCCCAATGCTTTCCATCAGTCTGGTGAGTGACATACACCCAGATATGTATCCAAACACTTATTTTACTGCTGAGGGGGAAGTATGGATTTGTTCAACAGTAACATTATAGAAATGATTGGGAACTGGTGAGAGGGATGAGGAGGGATTGATTGTGTGGAGCTGGGTGAAGGGATCTGGATGGAGCACTGGTTGTGTATGAGCAAGAACTGCAAAGGCACTGTGCTGCCTTTGTGCTTTGAGAGCTAGAAGGAAGAAGAAAGGGCTAGATTTGAAATCCTGTTTCCTAACAAACTTCTGGTGAAATCTAAAGCAGATCTCTCGCTCTATGAAGCTGAATTACTCATCTGCAAAATGACAATAATAGCACTTCTTTATCTCCAAGAATAAAAAGTGGAAAGACTGGAAAGTAGTCAGATACCATCACCAGGAGGACAGGGTAACACAGTAGCAGTGTAACACAAGGAAACAGCTCTATTTTTTTTCAAGTAAATTCAAATCAAACTGGAAAAAGCATTTGACATCTCTGGGATTAAAATAGAAATGGAAAGAGGATATTTGGGCATATTTTCCCTTCAGAAAATAGAATTGATATCATTTTGCTCTGACTTTATAATTCCCATAGCTTATTATAATGTAGCTGTCCTCCTTGATTTGTGTATTGGAACGTACAATGCAACTGCATATATTCGTAGAAATAGGCTTATTATTGTAACAACTCAAGGGAATCTTCTGAATTAAGGGAAAACATTTACATTGGAACAAATTACATTTTACAAAAAAACTAATTGTTACACTGAGAGCTGTATACTGTTGTAATTGCATTGTCCTAATTACACACGTTGCATTATTTAAAAAGAAGAGCATTGTTTATTTGCAATATCCTCTGCTTATTTACAGTTGCATATTTGAACAAGGAGCAAGGAGTTATTCCTACAAAGCAGCAGAGATTGTTATCTGCACAAAAACACAAAATTAATTCAGTAGATGAAATCTACTCTCGAACAGAGCAAGAGAGAAATTCCTCCTGAGGCAAGACATTCTACAATTGTTTCTAAATTTCTGTATAATTAACAAAGCACTTGCCATCTGCAGTGATTGACCTGTCAGATCTGCTCCTCTGAGATAATTTCAGTGACATTTAAAAAAATAGTGTGAATAAAAAAAAAGACATATTCAATTTGTAACGAATGGTGTTACTCTCTAAATAGAAATTACAAACACTGAAGATGGCCTTAGTTTACAATGCCTGCTGATTAACACCAATAGCCCTGATGAAATGAGTTCAGCTCAGGTATTAGAGGGATATCCTCTCTTGGCTATCATAAAAATGACCCTATTTAATCTCCTATTTTTTATTGTGCAAATGCCTCTCTAAAATATCAAAAGGCATCTCTGAAAATTCACTTATTTAGACTAACACACTAAACAATGTTTACATTCAACGTTAAATGGAATTATCGGTAAAATCTTTAAAGAAAGAAGAGAATGATTCTCTCTTGGTTTACACCTTCACCGCACACATACTTTCACCCAACCAATTACTGTATGAAGTTGACATAATGCTACCAAACAGCAGTGGCCACCTTTTTACACCAATAGTGTGAAATCCATGCCTGTACTGTGTTTATAGAGTGAAAACACTCTGTGTTCTGTCTATCATTTTTAATTAAATCTACTAATCCCAAGCAGCAGCATTTGTGGATTACCTCCATCTCCTTAACTATTCCTCCTTTCTCTTCCTGTGTTACATTATTTATAGATGCTACAAAACTGCTTCTCCATTAACAGACTGTAATATTTCTTCCTTCACAAGCCTGAATTTCTTGCAAACGTTATTTAGAGACATCTAAAATACAACTTTATCCAAACCAATACAGACTTTTTTCCCATCAGGTTTTGTGAGTGATCTCTTTAAAAGTAGCACAAAAAAAGAGATGGATGTTGTGTGGCATAAGAGATGAATGCATCTTCAGTTCTAAGGAACAACTATTGAAGTTTCAGATTGGTAACGATCACAGTCAAAACGATATTTTAATCTTGGTACACAGTAGGGAATAGACAGTTACTGCACAGTTCACTAGAATTTTACCCCCCTTGACACATGAAAGAGCAAGTAGTCTGACTTTTCATCTTATTTCAGAAGAGATCCCCTTCTGGAGGTGGTCTAGTCAAGTCCAGCCAGTGCTCCTAATACAGAAACTTTCAGTTCTACAGTAAATGCGACTGATCTTTTATCTTTAAGTTCATTGCCACAAATCAGGAAGAATTTGTTTAAGTGTGAGGTTTAAAAACTGCATAAATGAGAACTCCTACAGTAACAGTTGTTTGTAAATTATTGATCAACGAATTTTTTAAAAGATGAATTGTAAAAGGGCCATCAAACTTTCCTAAAGTACGTTTGACAATAAATAAAAAGTTCAATCTTTTTTTCTTCATTTCAGAGAGGTTCTTGTAGACCTTTTTTTTTTCCAATTCATATTGCCAGATGTACCTTGCTATTTTTTCTTGATTCAGTGACAAGGAAGAGAGAGAGGAAAGGATATTTCTGATTTTTCTATGATCCCAGTTCTTCAAAAATGTGTGGTTTGGGTTGGTGGTATATTCCTTACAATTGAATAGTGGTAGTTAAAGAGAAAGCAGTGAATGCAGTTTCTTCTTTTTTGCAGGTAATGGATAATGAAAGAAGAAATGAGAATAAAACCATATGGTCTTTCAGCAAATAAAAAAGTACTGGCACAGATTGAGGACTTCCTTAGCCTTTAACCAATATTTTTAAAAAGTCATATATAAAGAAAGAAGAAGAAAGAAATATTTTGGAGATAGTTGTACTATGAAACCTGTCAGGGAAACCAATGTGGAAACTGCAATTTGCAGAGATCCTCAAGAAAGCTTCTAAGCCAACTGGGAGTTGCACTAACCACAGAGACCTTCCGTGAGAAACAGAAGGTAAATATATGGTAGAATCAGGAATACACAGTACATCACACCACCCAAAAAGGCAAAAAACCCCTGACTGAATCCTAGGGAACTGCATATTACGTGCATTAGAGGACCTGTAAAAATGAGGAACTATTCTTATATATTATTAATCTTATTCTGTTCTATTCCTGCATAGTCACCTCAACCCAGATGAACTGAGCTAACTGAGGGACTGGTACTTTAAAAGTGTCCCCATACTTTCAGAGCACTGCAACAGTCTGTCTCCAAGATGGGACTCCTTAACTACTGAGTTTCCAAAGAAGGAAATAATCTGCAGTGGTGAGGATTCCTAAAAAAGGAGAAAAACAAAACAAAAAGAATCACAGAAGACTCAGCCAGAAGAACCTCTCTGTTTTAGGAAAGCCACAACCAGTTATGACTTCCAGTACTTCTGAACAAGGACAGTATTCATTTAAAAACATACCTTGGCAAGCACTTTACAGACATGCTGTATGTATAGATAAATCTATTTTATATCACACTATGAGTGGTGATCTTATTGCAGAACACAGTGATTACAGCTCACATTGAATTACTACTATTCATAATTCATTGCAGTCAGACATTACTGTGTGACATCTCCAAGCTCGTGAGAACCTGATTATTTTTAAATAGAAAAATTGAAGGAAACCACTTATGTTGAACTGCTTGTTGATCTCTTTCATTCTCCTTCTAGCTCAGAAGAACAAGCCACACAATAAACCAGGGCTTCCTGGAATCCAGCTGGTTTAGTAACTGGCCTTACTAGTATCAATATCAAAAGTCCTTAAACTGCTTATTTATGTCTTCACACTTTATATAGCCCACAGAATAAACTATACTAAAGTCCACACACTTTACTACTTCTACAAGGTGCATTTTATTTTCAAGATGTTCATACATGCACACAAATGATGAACATTCATGAAAATGCAGACAGGATATTAAAATTGGCAGTGATTTACCTTTGCTTTTAAGGTAATAATGCCAAAACCTCTGGTTTTAGCACAGAGAGGACAGTGGCAAAATGTTGCTTGAACTCGTGCACATTATTTCAAATTTTAGGACATACACTCTTGAAGGAAAATGGATTATTCTCCTAGGGACTGTACAAAGATTTTTCATTTTTGCTCAGACAGAGGAATTCTACATGATGACACCTTTTTAATTCTCTATTTAAAAAGCTTTTGATGTCACCTTGGAGAGTCCCAGAGTGCATTTACTAAAGTAAAGCCGAAGAAGAAGGTATGACAGCTGTGGTTTCTGACATGAAAATATCTCTCACCATAGGCACAATAACATTTTATTTATCCTATTTGAAGGAGTATGACATTTAAAAGAGTAGAGAAAGCAAAAAAAAAACCCTAGTCCCTATGTTATAAGAGAAAAAGAAAGTTGTTCTGTGTTTTGGTTTGGTTTTGCTTTTCTCGAAGATTCTCAGATATCTTAGCTGGTTTAAATGTTAACAGATGTTCAGCAGACACTGAGCAAAATTAAAACTCGCACATAATTCTCTGGTTAAAAATTCAGCAAAAGAATATATGCTTATAACTTTTTAAGGATTACAAATAAATTAAAAATATATTTTATTTCCATGTTCACATAAAAAAAGGGAATCAAGCACTGGGATATTGGTATTTTATCTGGATCTTTTCTTTCTGAAGTGACACATTATGGTAACTTACAGAAGCTTTATAACATTTAAATAATACTGTACTGACATTTGCTTCATGACTACATGAAATGAGTTGTTTATCTAGCTACTAATGAATCACTATTTCATATCACAAAACACATGACCTCAACTTACACTAGGGATGGCAACATCAGATAAAGAGATTAAGGCTTGCCCAGTTGTGGGAAAGTGCCTCATCCAACACTCCAAAAGGATATATGAACTTATTTATGCTTCCAATATTAAAATCAGTAACCACTAGACACAGAACATCTCCACTGAAGGATGCACATGAGCACTAATTTCTTAAAAGCTTTTATGGAAGTTCATCCTATGAGAACAAAATGAATGAGGGGATTAATGAGCTCAGAAAGTGACTATGATGCTTTATTTTGCTTAATTCCTAAAGTGCATACAAAAGATCCAATTACATTCAGCACCTACCTAATAGGAAGCAGCTTATTGTACCTTTAAATCCTAAATAGGAGAAAATGTGTTGTTTGGCTAAATAACTTCCACAGCTCACCTCATGTATCTCCAGAAATCTTACTGAATCAACACAATGGATAGTAGGAAAGAAGTTTTAGAAAATATGAAGAAAGCCTGAACTGAGAATATTTGACTGCAATCTTTTTCATGGACTATATTGTTCAAAGCTTTTCTACCTTCCAGGTGTGATTTTAGGGAATGCAGTACCCCATGAACAAAAATCTGGCTTAAAAAGATTAGGCCTAAACATATTTTTTAGTGCATTACTGTCAGCAGAGAGGGTGGAAGAAGTCATAGATGGACAGCCCTTGCAAAGATGAAAGTTGGGGTCATGGAAGCTGGGGGTGTTGGCAGCTGGACAAGACTTGCAACTGGATTCAGGAAAAATATTATTCCTTATGTTTGGGTTGTGTATATAATTTGAATGTAAGCCAATTCTGATCTAAAAGACTGCAAGACACCCAATTATATTAGTATTTTCCCTCCTAATTGCAACAATGCACAATGGATTTCTGGCTATCAAACTGAGAGAAAAAAAGGCAGTTTTCCTTTTCATTCTGGAAAATTAGCACAACCATTAATAAATTACATAACCTGAAGCATTATTTCAGGCTATCTGTGCATTTCATAGATGGCTTGTATCATCCCAGGACATTTTATACATTTTTTACACTAGATGCACTCTAAACTCTCTCCCTCCCCTCTTCCCCTCTATTTTTTCTCCTCCGTCTTTCTGAGAAGTCTGTAAAATAGTTGCTGCCTCCATGTTGACCTGTTTTTCTCCCTCTCTTCACCATATACTTAACTCAGTGAGTAGCCTGTGAAGTTTACTGGAGTAGATACCATCAAACTTGACAAGACAAAAACTCTGCCTTGTATAAGCAAACAATGGTACCAGTAGATGGAGGGCCTAGAGAACAAAAGAATATTACTATTGCAATCCTGTTATTTACAGCTTTGTATTACAGCTTTTATTTCTTTTTCCTTCTTGAGATTGAATGGAGCTGGGTTATCCGCAGGCTCCTTTAAGTATTTCTTTCAGAATATACATCAATCTGCAGTCCCTCTACAGCCTCCATTACTTTGGCACCTGAGCACCTTACAAGCTTTCACTATCTCTCCTCTCACACCATCTCAGATGTAGGCAATTTTTATGCTATCAATTTACTAAGAGAGAATCAAAGCGCATAGAGATTTTTAGGTATCTGACATCCAGAGTGAAATCCAGACCTCTCTCTCTGCTCTTTTATAATGCCTGGGATCATTCATCGGCTTCTCAAAATAAGATCCAGAACAATCTGAATACTGAGAAAGGAGTCACCCACAGACAGACTCAAAAAAAATTGAGAACAACCTGCTCCAAAATAACTGTTAAACCTATACTTGTGTTCTGAAGCTGTCAATACTACACTACTGTGTATTCAGAAAGTGCTATTACAAACCCTTTTTAGAAGAGAGACACTCCTAGAGGTGAGCATGGGTCTATATTTCTTTTGCCTACAGGCATCCCTCGTCTCATTTTTATGTAAAAGTCACCCAGGATAAAGGAAATTTGGGTGCAGTTCCTTGTTCTGACTGAAAGAATTCAAAATTCACATTTTTGTTCTCATAGGGGAGTGCCATGATCGTCAAAATGCAGCATAGACTGGGCAGGGCAGATGTGATGTATTTCCTCAGGTTTGAAAGAGCTGAAGAAAGAATTTCAGGTTCAGTGGTCTGGGCAAAGTGAGGGAATGTGACTTATATCTCAGACAGTGAAAACTGTCTGATTTTACCTGGATTTTACTGCTTGTGTCACATGTACACTAGTGCAAGTCTAGATTCCATATTTTTTCTGATAGTAGGACTGTCTCAAAGAATTCAAGCACATTGGAATGCAGAGTCCTGATATAGAAGATCTCTGAAACAAATTCAATATGGGCCTATACAGCTGGGAATTTCTATCTGAAAAACAAGGAATTAGAGCCAGAAAATATTTTGCTTTCTCATTCTAAGACAGAAGCACTAATTTGTTTAGAACGGTATCACATCACCTTCCTGTATGCTTGTGATGAAAAGCCAACACCTTTTTATACCTATTGCTGGAGGAGAAGCTGCTATAACAAACCTTTACTAGCTTTTATCTCTTCTATTATAACCTATTGAATATTAATAAATTACCATCTGCCAGATTTTGCAGGAGCAGCTGAAACACTGTCCGCATTAAAATTCAAAATAACTTCTTCCCTCTTCACAAACTTCAAGAGAACAGAAATTTTAAAATAATGACTATTGCCTGTAATATTTCAGGGGTGTTTCCCTTTAATAAACAATATAAAGATTTATGTGATACAGTCAGCTTTGAGATTGATAATTAATTGTCACTTAATTACACACTTTAATAATATTTATTCTGAAGTTATAACAACTCTGGCTTAGAAAATGACCCTGAATCACTTTAATTTATTAATTCACATAATTAAAATACTTAATCTTGAAAAGAGCTTTCAGGCTGCTCAAATAAAGGTAAACAAATCTTCAAATTAAATCAACACTTTTTTTTTCCTTTGATATATGTAATTACTTTTCACTCAACTCAATAAATAAACCTCATGTAAGGTTGTTCATGTGACAACAGAAAATGGCTTGCTGTCAGCTTAATCTTCCTTAACACTGTAAAGCATTTTTAGTTATGCTGACAGGCCTCCTGAAAACCTTTTGCTGGAAAGCAATAAATATTAGCATTTTTCCCACTGGCATTGCAGGAAAAAACATTTATTTGTAAATGATGAACATTAATCAACATTTTTGCACAAGCAATCAGAAAACCTCCCAGGCTAAAGCAAACTTGATGGAAATGAAACTTCTATTTGCAATCAGATTTAAATTAAGCACACTTTGTCCTTAAATAATCAAAATTTTTGTTTTCTTCTGTTACTGGCTGTTAGTAGAGGAGTTCTATGTGCCCAGGATTGTATTTTCTATTCCTTGTATGTTAGAAGTGAAAGTTTTGAGATAAACTCTAGCATTAATTACTGAGCTCACAGCACTGCCAAGATTTCAGGTTTAATGTAACTACTGCAATTAGCTCCACCTAAATCAGTGGCAGTCAAATGAACGGGATGTCAGCGCCACGATGGAACCTGTCACTTGCACAAGTATGTGAACAACTTTACAAAGAGAAGTTTTACTATTGAATTCAGCAAATTTTCTCATATACTTAGCACCAGTTTCATGTATTTTACTGCAGAAAGAAAACGCTGTATTTTGAAAAGCTGGTTTCTACTGAGAGCAGTTTTGAATTGTTCAGAAAAATTTATCTGGAGATCTCATTACAGCATATACTCGACTATACCTTCCCCTTACATCTCAAACAGTTTGGTCTGTATCTTGAAAACTCTGCTGTCAGGGGAGTCCTCCTCCCCCTTATACGTTAACAAGGAGAACTCTGTGCTTTTCCAGAATTTACCATCTCCTTATTTCCTGTTCATAGTTCAAGTTGAAGTGATTCTGGTTCTTTCTCTCTATTCTATCAATTGCATTTGAATAAGAAAAGGATTAAAAAATCTGGGCTGGGTATTTACAGCTTAAGTCTCACTCTCTCAGTCCAGCTCGGCCCTGAAAAGCTCAAGTTAATTAACGACAGATCTAAGGAGCTACTGTGAAGATGATAATTAGGTGGGACTGAACTGCAACCAGCATAAAATTCCTGTATGAACACACACTGTCATGAATTTTCCAGCTGCTTCTAGCACTCGAGAGCAGAAATAAAGGGAAAATATTCCACATTTTTGAAGAGGAGGAATTTTCGAGACTTTTTCCAATTCTTAGGTGTGCACAGCGGGAAGAAATGACTGCCAATGAGAAAATGGACCTCCATTTTTAATGAAACATTTTCAGCTGCCAGTCGAGTTTGGTTTGAATCCTTAATAAAGTCTTCAGAGGGTCTGATTTTTAGCTACATCATTATTCCATCTCTTACTTCTATCCTGAACAAATTCATGAAAATACATCTGGGAAGACTTCACTTTGTTTATTCGATTTTGTTTTCATCTTCAGTGTGCAAATGCACCCCTTCTTTAGGAGACAGCTAAAAAAAGCCAGAGATCATTTTCACACGATAAATAAAAGTAGTCAATTTTTGAATGCATTTTTGGAGAAAATCAGAATGGTTATCATCATGGTTACCCTGGGATTCCTGGGATTCCAGGCAATACAAATAAATCCTTAAGCTTTAAAGAGTTGTACCTACTGCCCAGGAAGACCAGCTGGTGGCATCTCTGCTAACTGTGGGGAGAGTCTGCATGTTCAGGCTGTTTAATGGAGTGGATTGCAAATTGCAATCAGAATAATTATATAGCTATTTAAAACAACTTTCCCTGCAACGTAATTCAAAAAATTCCGTTCAAAAATAGCCTGAAGGGATTTGGGTGCCTCTGACAATTTTCAGTGCTCAAGTGCCACTACAGACAGCTGGCCTCCAGCTGCCATTCCACAAGGGCACAGGCCTCCTCCTCCTGTCTGGCCTCTCAAGGTCATTTGGATGCCTATTCCTGGTTCTAAGAGACATTTCACAACCCTGCAGGCATTTTGTAGGTTCCTAAACACTTCTTAAAACCTGGTCCTGTGGGGCTGAACTTCTCCCTAGAGTGCAATGGCTGAAAACTGTTTTGCAGGTGAATTTATTCTTTTCCCAGTCTGATTTAAAAGGGTGCACAACCTCAATCCCAAAGGGTAGAGCAGTGACCTTATTACACAGCTACACTTCAGCCATAAACAAGTTGCTTTATTGCTTGTGCTGTAGCTCACAGAAGCTACAGTGCTGCTTGCAGGCAGCTTGTTACCTTCAGCAGTGACAGACCATCTAGGTCTCCTAAATTAAACATCCATGTTTTCTGTTGAACTGGGCAAAACCAAAGTGTTGCCGTGTTCAAAAATGGTGTTTAAACATTAAAAATTATTAATTGATCTAAATGAAAGTGATGCTGGACTGGGACCAGTTCTGTAAACCGTTCATCATTTTACTTGTAAATATAACATAAAAATATATAATCTGTATTATATAGTTTTATATATAAACACTGTAATTGTACAATATACTAATTCCAATATATACTTTAAAATAAATATAAATGTTATATGTTTAAAATTTAAGAGTACTTTCATTGTGAGGATTGGTTCTTAGCACCTCAGACAGATAATTTTAAGAAGCAAGAAATTGAAAGACTTGGAATATTTGCAACTGCAAACAGTGACAAGTTTCATATTAATTTCATTTATTGTCCATCATCTCCCTCTGACAGGAAGCTGGTGTCAGATCCCACACAACCCCTGCAGCGTGTGTGGAATGATGAGTGTGCCCAGCAGCAGGGGATGCAGGGGGATGTGAGGGGCTGGGAAAGAGCTTTGGGCACGATCTGCCAGGGCGAGGACACGATGGGCAGCCCAGGGCTCAAAGCTGCTGCATCTCAGGGAACCCCAGGGAAGCAGGAGAGTAATAATCGGCATGGGGAAAAGGGAGAAAGTGTCAGAGGAGGAACACAAAGAGCTGAAACATCAGAGCACAGGAGCAAAGGGAAAGCTGAGGGACTGCAGCAGAGGGGAGCCAGAGGCTGGCTGGGTCCTGAGCAAAGAGCAGCTGCAGGGCCGTGTGTCAGGGGCAAGAGCGAGAAGCACTCCTGTTTCAATGCTTTAGGCCTCATTTCTGCCGTCATTTTGGCAGCCTGTTTGGATGTTCCCAGTCTGAATTGCCTAACCATTGCTTACCATGCTTCCCATCTGCTTGCTTATTCATTTAGACAATGATTAAAGCTTTGATCTGGAAATTGCACCAGTGTGCTCCAGTTTATCAGCAAGTCCAGGCTGTAAAATGATCCCGAATCGAGTAAAGCGCCCCACGGGTTGCAATGCACTCGCAGACCCCTCACACTCACACCTCAGAAACCAACACGAGGCTGAGGGCTGAAACAGCAGAGTTTGCTGAAATTAAGTTCACAAGCAGCTACGTTTTAACCAGAGGTTAGAAAAAAGTGACTACAAAGGCTCAAAAATTCCTCAGCCCCAAGCTTTCGACGTTTCTTTTAATATTCTGCTTTGTTAATATTAGTGTTGTAGGCCAGCTGTCCACAGAGCTCTTCCATCTTTTATTGTTACTACAGTGTCATGATGTGTGTGCCAGCACCAGCAAGATATTGGTTGTTAGAGAGTTTACAAACACAACTGTAATGTTTTAATCACTGTACAGCAATAATTCTGCTGCAATGACCTCACTGCAGTGACCTGCACTGACAATTTGTGCTTGACTACTGGGGGAGCCATGGACTTCTCACATACAGATATATCATATCACAAGGGTAGAGACCTTTCCCTCCTTGCCTTACCCTGCTCACAACAGCAATGTGAGCATATTAAGGAAACACTTGAAGGAACATCTCCTGCAGGAAAAAAAAAAAAAAAGAGATGATAGATAGATTAGATAGATAGATAGATAGATAGATAGATAGATAGATAGATAGATAGATAGATAGATAGATGATAGATAGATAGATAGATAGATAGATAGATAGATAGATAGATAGATAGATAGATAGATAGATAGATAAAAAATGTAGAAAATTCTGTCCCATACTAGATGTTCCAAAGCAATGGAGCATATAGTTCATTTACTTTGCAATTCATTACTCAAACTGTTGCTTTTGATATTCCCTAGAACAAAGACAGTAATCCCTGTGTGGGAGACACTTCTGCACACAAACCAGTCTTATGTTAAACTTGACCTTTCATCTTCAGAGTGAACAGGCAGATTAGAGGTCTAGTCTCTGCCCCTACATTAAGTAAGCAAAAGGCACAAATCTGCTGAAAATTGATACAACTCGGGCTTTCCACTGCTTAAGGAAATCTACCTGTACAAACAATATAAACTGCCTGCCTGTAGTCCAGCAGCCTATCAATGACAGCAGCTGAGACTGGAAAGTTCTGTCAGCAAAATTAAGGATTTCATAGAATCAAAGTAGTCTTGGAGGGAGTTCCTGGGGGAATTACAGGATGACCAGAGTTCAACCAGGCATGATTCAGGTAATACATAGTCTGCAATAGTGCATCAATATGTGTAGCCTGTAATGTGCTGATGAATCGTAAGTTCAGTGAGGGTGATCTGCTTAGTTCTGTAGTCACAGAAGATCTTGAAGATCATTCTGAGCACTCTGACATCTCTATAATTTAGGTCTGCCTCTAATGAAGCAGTGACTGCACAACAACAAGCAGTTACTATAAGATAATGCACACTTTTAGCTTTCCAGTTGCCTAGAAATTATCTTGCCTAAATAGCATTTGGAAGAAAAAAAATGCAGACACAAATCTCTTTCTGCCAGTTCCTAGATGTCACAAAAAATTTAAAACTTTGATTCAGCAAATAACCTGAATTTCAGCTTAACTTTGATTTACAAGTAGTCCCAGTTTACTCAGATACCTAGGCATTTATTGGACCAGTTTCTAAGGACTGTTATATACAGATAACCACTACTTCCTACCTCAAGGATTCCAGTTCGAGATTTTACTGAACTAGCACAAAATCAAGACACTGCTTAAAACCATTACTTTAGCACTGTTGCTTTAGATGGTGTTTTTTCTGAGAGGGCTTTTGTTTTGTTTAGCATGAGAATCTTGAGTTTAACTAATAGTTCACACTGAGAAGCTCTATTTCCGTTTTCAAATCACAAGATCAACAATAGAATCACAAGATATTGAATCACTTTCAACGATTTACTGTATGTGAATCTGAGCAAGACAATTCTTATGAGATTCAGCTATGACCAGAGGCAAAAATTCTGGCAATCTAATGTAAAACATTGTTCTCGTGCGATTCCAGGCTTCGCAGACATTTCTTGTCAATGGAAGCCTTTTGATTTCTATGAAGTCACTCCTGATTTACCCCAGGGGCACTATCACAGAAGCTGGAGACTCAGCAGTACATTTTTTTTCCTGAGGAGCTGCCTTGAAGTCAACTGTCCTCTGTGATTTTTGATTTTTCAGGATAGCTATTACTGTAAAGAAATCTCTCCCTCTTTTCCCAGATTCTGACTTTTCCTAAAGTAATCATGTTTAAAAATTAAATAACACTGTTGCTATTTGTACGTAAGTATGAAGGTAAGTACCTCGAAAGGGAGGATGTGCTCAAAAAATAATGTCCAGTTCCATTGTTTGACTTTTTTCCTTGCTAGAATTTAATGAATTCTTCATTTGCTATTATAAACTAAATATTTCCTTTGAGTCCAATTAGCATAGCTGAAAGAGAAAGCAAAGCAAGGCACTATTCAGCACACATCCATGTAATGGAAAAATCAGTTCTTTTATTCTAGCTTTAATAACTGCAGGTTGATTAGAGAGGAAGGAAAAGCTATGAGAGAGAGAGAGGTGGGGGGATGAGAAGGCCTGCCAAATTAGTTCTATAAGAATTCTCAACCTGTCTGCTCTCTGGCTTACTATTCAAATGCTAATTGAGCCTTTTTGTAAACAGAATGGGTAATCATGGAAGACAAAACCAGACACAGAAAACAAACGAAATATCCCACCTTATCCAAGCCAGCACAAAATTGCACTGATGAGCTTTAGAAG
Source organism: Serilophus lunatus (assembly GCA_013399895.1). Taxonomy (NCBI): domain Eukaryota; kingdom Metazoa; phylum Chordata; class Aves; order Passeriformes; family Eurylaimidae; genus Serilophus; species Serilophus lunatus. The sequence goes on along the minus strand of VXBA01000661.1, from coordinate 1,247,375 downwards.
TCTTAAAATTTTGTCTTTGCTCCCTTTAAAGAACATAGAAAAGCATATAATTAATATAATAAACTATAACATAATAGAATAATAAATAATAAAGAGCAGTTCCTTTTGAAAAATGAAACCAGTCATGTTATAATTAGATAAGAGGATTTATATTCTCAGCTATAAACATGGAAGTGGACCATGAGACTGGATAAAGGCAAGGTTTTAATTCTCAAAAATTAATTACATGGCATTATTGTTATCAGTACACAGGATGCATTAATTATACAATTAATAATAAGATGAAAGGCAAATTTTTTTGCAACTTGAAATCACTTGGGGACATTTGGTTTTATACAAGAACTGTCCTTCAGGCATTTCTATAATCTTGTTACTATGCAAAGTCAAGCCCTTAAACCTGTTAGTGGAAGTAGTGGATGGAAGTAATCTCTCTTAATTTAGACTTCATACTTACATATATTGCAGCAAATTTTAGATACCCCCTGTAATTGGGGTCTAAGGTGCAACAGATTTATTACAACACCTGCTCGTAAAATAAACTAAAGATTGGTATTACTAGAAGTCAAGTACATGCAATATTCAGTCAGGTAAAAGGTGGCTCCTACCAGAGAAAGCTGACACAATCTCTTGTACAAAGCCATTGATAATGTCAATATTAAACTCAGACTTTCTTATGAAGTTTTCTATTTCTGCACAGAGACAGAGCTGGGCTTTGTGCTCAGCAGATCAGAAAAATATTCACAGGAACCAAGGTATCAGACCTCCACTCAGTGCTTAAGCTCACAGTTTCAAGTACATACCTTCTAATCCCACAAACAGGCCATTTGCTAGTCCCAGCCTTGCTCAAATCAGGTTCCAAAACCTTGGAACCATGGTATGTGCAGGAATACTTGCCCTATTAAAATTTTTTATATACACACACAACATCACAACAAGGCAACGCATCCTCAGGAAAGACAACCTTTGACTGTTAACAGCTATCAGGAGAACTCCAGAGAGTCTGGATACCACAAGAAGTATTCCAAAGGGACAGGTATGGACTCTGCACAATATGTGGGCCTCCCAGGGGAGACCTGCTAGATATTTGCACAGATGCATTGCAACACAACTGCATTTTTGTTCCTATTTTCTTTTCTGTTACATCTCAATAAAGTAACCCACTTACCATCCATTTTAATTTATAAAGAATTATTAGGGAAATATCACTTATTAGGAAAATGAATGTTCTGCATTCAATATAGGGTTGATGAATAAAATGGTTAGACTTCATTAAACTGCCAACATGTGCTTACATAGGAATTTAAAAGAGGGGTGGATGTCATGAAAAAAAAGGTTCAACTTTCAGGTTAAACCTTTGAAAATGAAGAACTTTAAAGAATATAACCCTGGGTTAGGACTACTAATTATTCCTAAGGGTCCTGTTGCTTTTCTGTAGCATTTTGGTCTTATTTTTCTTTCATATACTGTTGCAAATTATGGCCATCTGGGAGAAATAAATATTATTTGCTGGTCATTTTGATTTCAGGTGTGTTCTCTTTGACACCTCCTCATGAAAGAGCTCTTCTCCCTTTCATTTTAATCTTCCTCCTCCATATCCTGTCAGAGTTAGCTCTGTAGCTAAGGTACATCAATCTGATATGCACCTTTTGTAAGACTGTTCATTTCTGCTGTACTTTTTAATATAAGCAGTATTTTGATTTGTTATTATTTTTATCATCATAGTTCCTTGAGAACCCAAAGAAGGGACAAGTACCTCATTGTCCTTAGCGCTGCTATCTACAAACAAAGCATTTCTATCAACCACACAATCTCCATTGTAGAAGATGAAGGGTTTGTTTTTCTTTTTGTTTCATTGAAGGGCATTATTTAATTAGATTTCCTGGAATATTGAACAGGATTTCTAAACAACTCAGAGTGAAAAAAATATGTCCTTTTCTATAGTCAAGAAATGTCAAACTTGCTTTGGACTATCTGGCCAATTGCCCAGTCTTCAAATAGGAAGTCAAGTAAGACAATCAAAGTTTTTCATTAAAACCTTTGTCCTTTATGCCTTGCTAATAATAAAGAGCAACTTTCCATTTTCAAACTAGCTCTATTACTGTCATCATTAAGTTATAACATGGCAGTAGCACCAAGTAACCACAAATATCATCAGAAGCTCATTTGAAGTACTGGATAATAAGGAAAAAAATCTGCTTTCACCTGAAAGTGTTTAGACTACACACTAAAAGAGAGAATTCAGTATATAAGTATTATTCAAAACAGCAAAATTCTAGGAGGTTCAATCTTTCTGGCTAAAGACTGTCAAGATACATGACGACAAGTATAACCCAACTCTCCTAGCTCAATCTACAATTCACACAATTCCCTGCACTTTGGAGTACAAGCACAAAATGGTAAAGAAAAGAAAGGTGACAGAAGTAAAGATAATTAAAATTGTTACTTAAAAAAACTCCAAAACCAAACAATTATAATGCAGCCTAGAGCTGTGAGGATTTTTTTTCTTCAGCCTGTTGGCAGTATCTAATCATAATATGATTCCTCACATTTCTCTGTGATCTCATGGCCAGCCACAGTGGAGCCATTTTGACTGGTTTGGTAATACTGCCCATTCCCAATAACTTGTGCTGAAAGAAGGCATTGCTCGGAACTTGGCTCAGAGCAGAGCCCTGATCCTTCCCAGAAACCGATTTTAAAATACAAACAGCTTCAAGCTGCTGTGGTTTCTTCTATTTTACCCTCACCCTCCATCCAATTTGCTTACAGACAATTGTTTGTTAACACTACATAAGTCAGTTTTCTGAAAACTAGATCTATTTGATATTCCTGGAAGTCTTCAATGCCAGAGGGAAATATTTAAAGGAAAATATATTACAAACAGAAGAGAGAATTTAATAGGGATTTTTTCTTAGGCTTTTTCTGGTTTTGACTATGACAACATGGTGCAAAGATTAGAGCTCAAAGCCCTGGTTTGTGTGTTCATATATGTGTGTATGTGTGTTTTTATATGTATACACACTTTGAAATGCAGTCATAAATATTTACTGTGATATATTTACAGGTGGAAAAAGAGATACTAAATATGAAAACTTCTCTGCCTTAAATACAGGATAGGTAATATTTATTCTATGGATTTGGGTCACAGAGTAACAATCTCTTCAGTACAGAACACAACACCGCACCAAAAATGCAGATTTTTAAAATATTTCTTCTAAAAGTCTGTCTGGGTGCTATGTTTTTAAAAACTCAAATGTATTTTGTGTTAGTTTTCTTCATCTGTTGTCAAAATTAAATATTGAAATAGAGCCAGTACAACATATTAGCCCTCCCTAATAGTGCTATTCAACATTTTTATTGAATAAGGATAGGCTGACACAGGAAAGATTTCATCGATACAGTAAAGCCTTATGATGTGAGTCAGGTAAGGCTGAAAGGATTTTTACTGTTTCTATGCACTATAAGAGGAAGGGAATTTATAGGGAGGTCACTTAGGTGTGTTGCAATTAAATGAGTTTTAAGGTTGCCAATGGTCGTCACACTATGGTCTGTAAGCATTATGTCTTTCAGTATCTGAGGAGGAAGGAAAATACATCTGCCAGCTGACATTTCCCTGATGACATCACAGAACATATTTCTAGTGCTTATGTGTAAAGTATCAGATTTAGTTCCCGGGAATTTAGTCTGAACAGCACCCTTGGCTTTATGAAGTTCACAGGAAATGCCTCTTCCCTTCAGAAGATGTTTATTTGAATGAAACCACCATCTCAAAATAGAAGCCAACACGAAAGACAAATTTCAGTTGGTTTGCTTTAGACACAGGCAAAGCTGCAGGTCTGGACCACCTCACTGGAACATCACACACAAAGTATGAGGATAATTTTTTTCTCACTCTCCTTCAATCTGCAAAATAAAACCCAGTAATCCCTTACCACAGATGAGTGATGACAACCACCTTCACAGCATTCTTGGATACTGGTGTTCAGAATGCTGCTCCCCCTTGCACCATACGTGTTCAGCCAGATGAAAAGCAGTACATGAGAGACCAAGGCAGATACAGGTCAGGGCGTATCCAAGCTGAGACCAGCCTGGTTTTTTACGCAGCTTTTAAAGTTTTTTAGATTCAAGGTTTGTGCTCACTCACAGGTGGTTTCCCTGTAAATTTATTGAGCAACCAGATACAAATGAAATATTTTTAAACCTTAGTAAAACTTGGAATTGGTCTGAGAAAAGCTTCTCAGGAAGCTTTCTCTCAGGAGAAAGCTTCTTTGAAAAGCTGACATTTTTCTTTTTTCTGAGTTTAATTGGAACCATTTTGCATGTTACACTAATCACCCCTTTGGGAGAACAAAAGACAAAAACTCTGCCAGCAAAACTCATTCCTCTTTGAGATCTTGATTTGTCAGACATTCGTATTTGCAAGCTACATCACATTCTATCCCAGACCAGAAACACTAATTTGTGAAGTTCATAAAAATTCTGTATTTCAACCTAAGAACATGACACTGGTATCATTTATAGTAGAATAAACTTGAAACAGCTTTGCTGAAATCCATTAGGTTACAGCAAAATATGACTGATGGAAGTGTGACATAAATCAAATTTTAAGCTTTTCCTGTAAAGTTGAAACAGTCTCACCTCCTGAAATAATTCATCCAGACTTGCAAAATGCAATGTTATTTCTCTTGTGACTGTCCTAGAAGACAGGTACTCAGCACAGGTCAGAGCCAAGGGAGCACTCATTTCTTCTGTCACATTGCTTTGGAGTTTTGCTCCAACTATTCATCATTTTCTATTTGTTAATCCTCTGTGTGTCACACAGTGTCCCACACAATAGAGAAGGCTAATTATGCTCTCAGTAATGAGCAGTTTGTGTGAATTGTACATGGCTACAGAAATTGTTAATGCTGAAAGTCAGGAAATTTTGACTGACTGTGACATGGTGCTTGACAGAATTGCAAACGTTCGAAACGGGAAATGAACAAGGATGAATATCAAATATTCCCTGCAAAACGTACTAACAGACAACCTTACAGAGACACTAAGATCTCTGCTCCAGTGTGACAGAACTGACAACACTAACAGACCTTTTCTAAATATTCATTTAAGGAATATTCTATCCATGTAGAATTTTCATTGAAGAAAGAGATTAGTAATATAAGATATAGGTGTATTGGCTAATCACTAATCATGAACAAGGTGTCTGTGACAAGAAATTTGGTTCAAAAAGTTATTTCCAGTAGGGATAGAGCAAGACATTCATGGCATTCATGGCATGTCATCTGAACTACTCTGTACATTTCTGATCACCCATATCCCAAAAGGAAAAATTCAATCTTAAATAAACTTGGCTTTTATTACAATGATAGGAAGGGAACAGACACTGTTCTGCACCGTAACAGTGTAGTTGAGAAAGGTAAAGTCTCAAAGGAAAGATGATTAAATGTACAACAGAGAGGATCAGTGAATACAAGCAACAGGAAACAATACTGTGTAAGATCACAAACTGGGCAAGTAACTCGAAATCTTATTAAAGCTAATACAGCCTGGTAAGGGGGAGGTGAATTCAAATCACTGAGGAGTAAACTTCCAAAACAACCAAACGACACTCTTTCTGTTCAGGACAAAAAAAAAAAAAAAAAAAAAAAAAAAGGAAAAAAACCCCCAAACAAAAAAAAAAAAAAAAAAAAAAAANAAAAAAAAAAAACAATAAAGGAAATTTATGAGGGATTATCTATGAAACAACAATCACTGTCACTGTCTAGTCTTCTGTTCCTTTTTAAGATGAGTAGTCAGAACTCAGTTTAATATATCTGATTATTATTTAATCAGAGAGGCAATTTGGCAGGGAATTTTAGGCAATGTGGCAGGGAATGACAGAAAATGCTTCAGAAACAATACTCTGTTTTCTGCCGTTTTCTCCTGACTGCTGAAAGAATAATTTCAAATCACTGACCCTAATCCAGAATTTGACCAATATGTCATCCACTGGGGGTGAAGGACAGGTTTATTTTCCCCTTAAATCCCCATTTTTTCCTATTTTCCTTGTGTTCTCTGCACAGTCTAATTTGGGACTCCCATGCAGTAGCAGACGGTTTCTCCTAAATCATTCAATTTTTCTCTGCTACCACTAGTGAGCCAAACAAGATTCTGACATTCTCAGCCTTATTCACCCCCCTAAGAAAGAGGGATTTATAGATCAATAGCAGGTTTGGCTAAACACTGAAGTGCAGCCTATGTTCTTGTGCTCTTCACAAATTGAAACCTTGTCAGCCTGCACTGAAACATTTAATTTAAACATTTTCTAGTGTCGATGAATATCTGTGAAGGATTACCTAAATGCAGCGAGCCCCATCCAGCTTCTGAGTGGACAGAGAGGAGGCAGCTAATACAGTGTTAATACTTCTAATATATTTTTCCCTTTAGCACAGTAATTTCAGGCTCTCACAAGAGGACAGCTTGCTCGGCCTCTCTTCAGGAAACAGGCAAAGCTGCAAACCTTTCACACACTTCACAGACGCAGCCAAGGACACCAGAGAGCTGCAGGGAGCCTGCTCTGCTTTTGTGTGTACTTATGTAACAGGGAGTTCAATGTGCCCCAAGTGACTGCAATGACCTGAAGGAGCTTTTAACATCAAACTCTTCCCAAAGTTATACATTCATAACCACAGAGAAGTAATTCACGTTACCAGTAATTGCTAGCAAAAGAGGTCTGAACAATGCATGAGCCCTCTCTAAAAGCCTCCACTGCCATCAATGGTGTCAAGGGCTGGCCTTGCACTTACTTTTGCAACAAAAGTGTGTTTTCAGAAGACAGGATTTTCCAGCTAATGCTGTGGACAATTGAGCTGGTAATAGAATGGCCCCTCCTGCTCGTGAGACACAGAGATGGGCTGGAAACAGCACAGCAACCCAAGTTCCAACCACAGCTCTGTTAATGGATGGGATTCAGCATCCAAAATAGTCCAAATGGTTATCAGAGAGGACAAGGACAGCTAGGGTCACTGAGGCCCTGCCTCAATCCAAGTGCTGCTACACATTGAGACTGGGATGCAGGAAGGACAGTTCTTTAGAGAGAGTGAATATGTACAATTAGATTTGATCACAGAAAAGGATAAAGCCAGAGAAGAGCTGCATGAAAATGACACCATTATTATGGTACCAAAGTCATATTATTCTCTGTAGTTAATTCATATATTTATAGGAGTCACAAGGAAAGCAAGAAGACACCAAATCTTGACTCTCTGAACAAGAACACGGCTTTTCTTTGGTGTAGAATCAAAAATGTTGATTTTTTTGCTTGAGTTTGTTACACACAAAAAATGGAGCCTCCTCTTGGTGCAGACTTTGATGTCTGTGCTGAAATTCACAAATACTTCCCTTCCAGCAAGGAACAGGAAATAAAAGAGGGACATTTGGAAATACATTTCAAAAATTAATAATGTTTCAAAGGTCGTCTGTGAAACTTTTTACAAGATGAAATTTATTTCATTTTAAAAACGGAAGAGCAGAAAATGGAAGTTTTATTCAATCAATAAAATTATCTCCATATGAGCAATTTCAAGCCCAGTTTCGAGCAATCTTATTTTGATTAAAAAAAAAAAAAGTAAAAGTAAATTAAAAGCCTTGGACTAATACATACTTATTTAAAAGCACTTTTTAGTTCAGCTACTGATCTAAAAGGCAATATTTCACTCAGCTCTAGGACCCAAAGAGAACTGTCTCAAGTATTTGCCCAAAGGACTAAACAAAATCACTTGTATAATTCATGTGATTTTCTAAGAGTAGACTCAATACATTTGAGAATACCAATGTCTCTTAAGACAGGAGGTTTCTTTACAAGTTCATCTTAAGAAGATTTCTCTGTACTTCTTTCCTATGCATATGTGTTCCAAGAAGTATTTAATGAGCTTCACAGAGTTACTAGAGAAAGAAGTAGTCTAACTATTTACTTTCTAGTTCTCTATTGAATTTCTTATTAATTAACATATTAATGTTCTGTTTTCTTAAATTTAACTTTAAAGAAAGCAAAAGAACTTTTCAAATTAAGTAATGAGACAAGAATGTTAACAGCTTTTTTCACTCTGTTAAAGTATATACACACTAAAATTTCTGAGGTTTTTTAAGAAGATAGGAAAGATAGCAATGACAATGTTTCTATTGTTAAAATGAAATCCACTGGATAAACTATGCTCTTTCTTTACCGGTTTCTTTGGAATTTTTTATCTGACAGAAATTAAGTCACACTTTTTGTTGTAATCATACAAATGGTTTAAAGCACACAGTCAAACCAGTAAATCTTTATGGTTTTGTATCCAGCTACATGTCCGTCATTGGAACAGCGGCAATGATCCCTGAAGATGGCTACTACAATCCAACTGTGTCACCAGTGTCCTGTATGAAGTACTCTGACTCCTCTCTCCGTGTCTCTCCCTCCTCCACCAATCTTCATTTGACTTAAGGAGACCTGTTTGAAATAGTCCCTCGAAGGTATTCTTACTCAGTCTACCACAGCAGCACCAACAGCAGTACTTCAGTTTGGATTTGAAGTGGACTTTTTAGATCAGTCTCCCAGTTCACCCGACTGAGTTCTGGTTGTGCCCCAGGACTCTCCCAGGGGATGAACTGCAGCTGCAATTGGGGTTTCTATACCTATGACCAGAGTGAAACTAATCCCAAGTAAAAAGAGTCAAACAAACGCAGAAACATTTGCAGGGTGGAAACCTGTACACGCCTACAGAGGGGGAACCTAGAGATAGCCTGAACTGTAAGAAAGCCAACAGAAAAGAAGTGTACACTGACACCCCTGCCTGGATAATACTCTCTCTCTTCTGACTTTTTCTTCCTATCTGGACCTCATTTAGCTTGTTCTTTAAAAATCAGTGCCCCTGTGAAGCAGACCAACCCCTACATCCTCAGAAACAGTTCTGCTTTGCATTAGCATGAGGTACTTAGTGCCATGGTTTAGTGGATGGGATGTTAGGTATTGGGTTGGACTCAATGACCCTGATGGTCTTTTCTAACCTTGTTAATTGTGCGATTCTGTGATTTCTGGTGTTCCTTCCAAAGTAAGGAGATCTCAACTTCCCTTTGCCTTTGAGATTAAATTACTTAGGACAAAGAACATGAAGAAACACTTTCAGCACAATAGTGACTAGACAGAAGAAAACAAAAGCAATAGAAAAAATCAGTTTAAAATAGGAAAGGAAGACAAGTTTTCAGCAATATGAAGCCCATGCACAAAATCTGTTGGGGCAGGAGGACCCATAAAGCATTTGGGACCTCATTTCATATGCATGTAAATAACAACATACATGAGGAATCTGGACTAAACACCCAGATTCTGACAAAGAAAATCTTTCAGGTCACTATGCAAGCTGTTCAATATAAAGCTAAGTCTGTTTAAAATTGTGTTTACATGATACTAAAAATTGAAATGTACCTTAAACGTGCTATAGTGCCTTGGTATAGGAAAAAACAGATGGAGCTTTCTCTAGTCAAACCTCAGCTTGAAAGACACAAGCCTTGTAGAGCTGAAGCTTAGTTGGTGGTGCACTTCATGTCCTTCATGTAAAATATTCTGTCACTTTTAATTTTGTATCTTGTTTACTTTCTCTGTTACAAAAGAACTGGGACTTGTTTTTAGCAGCTCTGATTAAGTTTCTATTGATTTTCGAGATAGGAAATGGAACTTTCAGATTTCCCACATGAATTTAAAGCAACTCAGATATTAACCTCGAGGTAAAACATCTGCCATGACATTCAAGGAATAGACAAGTACTATCTTACTGAAAACAGCATCTGTGCTCAAAGCTCAGTGCCTGGGATTTGGAATTTGAGAACAATGTGAGCAGTAGAACTGTAGTTTTCTATGTGTAAAACCAGACATAAACACATCCACATTGATTGAAATTTACATTCACTCAGATGTATATTATTGCACATACATTGCACACCCTTTACATACACACACCTTAACTATTAAAGCTCTTATGGCTAAGGTGAGTTAGAGGTGGTGTCAGGGGGAGTTAAGAAGAATGTGAAAACCAATGCAGAGCTGGAAAGGCTTGGATTTTTATATCACTGTTATCGTATCTAACCATATGTAACTACGTAATTGTATATAGCCATATAATGGACATTTATTAATTTTGAGGATCAATTTCCCCCTTTTCATCCTGTTAACAACTGCCAATATGTACATACATTTGGTAGCTTAAAACTTTCATTTTCAAATATATCACTGCTATAGGGATTGGTGGACAGTATTTAGTAGACTAATATAAAATAAATAAGCATAACAATCTGAAATATATGCCATATGCAACACCTACTGAGATGAAAACTATTACCTTCAGGTCCATGGGCTGGTTTTACCTACTATGGTAGTTTCCTTAGTCGAGTTTCTTGGAGATGTATGTGATATTGGTGAATTCTGGAAACAAAGCCCATCCAAAATGAAAGAAAGATTCAGATGAAAAGGGGGAAAAAAAGAGTAAAACTCATCTTTGGAGTTGGAGCTGAAACACTTTAGTTCTTTTCTAATTTATGAAACAGCCATGACTCTCTCAGCTAGCTATGTTTAAAATGTGCACCTATCTAGCAAAGCTAGAAGGTGCCACCTTTTTTATCCAACAGTCAAGTAAAGGGAACAATTTCAGTGGTATTAATGAACTTTTAGAAGTAAATTATGTCTACTGTCTTATCACTACAAGAGTAATCCCACTGAGATGTGCATCTGACTTCAGACAAACATGGAACCTTCCTTCAACGCCCTTGGCAAGGAGGACATTCTGCAGCTGGTTAAACCATGGTTAATACAGCCAGTCCTATAAAAAAGACAGTTAGTTGGTCAGTGCACTCAAATACCCTTGTAAAACAGCTCTGATCAACAGAGTAGAGCACCTTTGAAATGCATAAATAAAAAAAATTATTTTATGTATGACCTAATCTTACAGCACTGAATGTTAATACTAAAGCTGTCACGAAAAGGATGGTAAGTTAAAGGATGTACAGGGAATTTAAGTAACTGTTTAATTAAAAAAAATTCAGTTTCCCAAGGGATGAAAAACTAGACTGAAATAAATGAAAAATTAGACTGAAGTTTGAAAATATAAAACCATGCAACTAATTTGCATGAGTCTGACTTTTATAAACTTAAATACAACCATCGTACGCCAGGTAAATCATCTTGCAGAAGGCCTTTTAAAGGGTGCTTTTGAAAAGATGAAAAAACACCTGTATTACACTGTCAGACTGTATTAATAACAAGTGACCCAACACCTAACCATGGACAATAACAAATGTCAAAACTTCACGAGCAGGCTAAAATAAAAAATGAAAATAAACATCTATTATTATTGCCTGTAAATTTGCATTATGGTCACAATCTGCTTATCAATAAAAAGTTCGTAAAATCTTATGAGCTGTTTTTACAATTCCAAGCTTTTGTTTCATTTGTTGGAAAACTGAAACTGCTCTCATTGTCCCCAGCAGTGATTCAGGAAGCCACAGGTTGTCCTTGTTCAATACAAGGCCCACTACTGAGTCCCAGATTTTTAGAAAAGAATTCATCTATATTGAAAAGCAGACCTCATACCACTGATTAAATGTGCTATGATTTTTCACAACTGACTACAGATGTTAAAAGAATTGTGTGTGTGTCTGTGTGAATGTATGGATTGGAGAACACGTAATAAAAATACCATAAGTATATAGCATGAAAAATGGCACCACTAATTCCCATGTGACCTGCAAGATAACAAGGTAGATATTTGTATGGGAGCAGTTAACACTACTCCTGACACAATGTTTTTGGGACCGTACTTCCCAAATGCCCCATCCATTAAGCTGGATGGCTGAAATGAAGCATTTAATTTTGAAATCATAAAAGTATTGTGGAAAATTCTCTAATATGTTTGTATTGCAACCTAATTATTCTTAAGAAAGGAAATTCCACCTGGAAACATTTTTTTCCTTTTTCATATCAACATGTTACAATTTCATTTGGTTATTGCCTCTGTAATGATTGCAACTTTAGTGAGACCAGATATCTGCTTAAGCCGCAAAAATACTTTAAGAAGGGTGGTTTCCACCTGAACAGCTGTGTGATGTTGACATTTAAAGAAAAAAATTCTACACATTTCCATTTGTATACCTAACAGAAATCAGCCTTGGAGCAAGGGAGTCAGTCATTTTGCATCTCAAAAGACTGGCAACTCATCTGTATTTGCCAAAAAAAGCAATCAGCATTTTCCCCTCTACAATGGAAGACAATCCCTGAAACACGATCTATATGTGCATTGCAATGTATAGAGCATTACCATGCCACGAAGTCACATTCTGCAGGAGACACATATTTAACAAATTATATGCAGTCACGAGTAATCTCCAATCATGTGTGAAAATAATTACAGATGAAACAATCACCTATTTCTTCAGCTGTTTTTTTGTTAGCATTGTCTAGTTCTGCCTCTAGGACCATCTTCCTACCACCTTTCTCCAGCTGATTGAAATGTTCCCTCTGGCTTCACATATATGCACTAGAAACACATGAGTCTTCAGAGCAGGCAGTTGGGTTTGCTAGGGATCTACTGAAACTGAATAAATACAGAAAAAAAAAAAAAATAATACCAGTTTCAATCTTCAATTGAATTAGACTTAGTCACATTTGAATTGCACATGTGAGCAGCCCATTTATAGTCACTTCTCGTGAGCATTCAGTTTAGAGGCACAGATGTTCAGGGAAAATACATTTTAATCTCAGGATGAGATCATTTAAATATAGCCTTCTGTGAACATTCATACCAGTCAGGGAACAAGAAAAACACCAATCAAATTATATGACTAATCATTTCTAAGTTGTGCACAGATAGGTATTTGAATTTCAGATACCAATCTGAAAAAAGTGTCTCGAAGCTTTAAGGAACATTCAAGAAAAGGGCTACATGTTCAGGGACATTTTAACAGTGGCAAAAGAGTCACCCATGTTCACATGAATGGCTCAAAATAGATTATCAGAATAATTTGAAAAAAAAAATTATTTAGAGAAAAACTGTTCTGAATGGAGAGTTTTATGGCATGGATATTTTTATGGAATCTCTGGTGACACTACAATACTTTGATGTTTAATAATGTTTTGATAAAAAGATATTGAAACATTAATGAACAAAAATTTGCAAGGGAAATACTCAACCTGAATGAAGATTAAGAATTGGATCCACTGGAAATGCATCTTCCACAAATGTTTCTCAGGCTGAGGTGATTCAAATGCTTTGACTTTCCAGTCTAATGAATCCCACCAGTAGTTGACAACTAACCCCTTTCAAAAAAGAATTTCCTAAAGAATTATCCTTTTCAAGGCACCTCCCCTGCACTCTGGCTCTCAGCAGGCTGAGGTTACGGGTGTCTGCAGTTAAAATGGGCTGTTTCAGAACTGCTGCCACTTCCTAGTTCTCCACTGGGGGTGCAGCCAAACTACTCCAAGACCACTGTCTACCCCACGAACTGTCAGATTGAAATCTGTGGGACACACTGGAGTCATTTTAGATAAATGTCAAAAAGAGACTGAAGGCATAAAAGTAGAAAGAAGACAGCAGTACTCCTTTGCAAAAAATCTATTTTCCATGAGACATGACAAATATCTGTTTCAAGTGTAAATAAGCTGGAAAACATTTTTTAAAATCAGCATAAAATGTAAGCTATATTTTAAGAAAAAATGTATTACAATATAAAATATGGAAAAGCAAGCAAAAATATGTTTGTCTACTTGGAAGCTAATTTAATTACTTATTGAAACCTCATTCTGAGTACGAAGACACCCAAATAATCTCCAGTTCATTTGCTTTTTCTTTCCTTTCTGCAAATAGGCACAACTTCAATACATGAGGAATGTTTGGAAAGGGTTGTATGATCTTCAAATTGCCATTTCCAGAAATGGTCAAACCACTCTTGCTATTTTACCCTAGCTTCTCAAAATATTAATATCTACTATTATGCAATGTAGATCAGTCTGTTAATTAGGTGCAGGATTGATTCTGATCAAAGCTAATTTTAAACAGACTTCCATAAACTCTTCCAACTTCTTCCGACAACTTTTTTTCAGGTAATATGGTAATATTCCTAGAAATGTATATACATGGAAGATGTTTCTGTCGTTAATAAAATTTATAGGAGAAAGTGCTGAAACACTGGGACATATTCAACTTGTTCAAACCACTGTAACTACTGGCACTATGCAAATTTTTATTCCAGGCATCATAGTGTCGTTCTAAACTACTTTCCCGAAAAAAAATATGGAGTGTCAGGGCCATCTGCAATTGGGACAAAGACCGAATCAGTAGAGGTACCAAGCAGTAAGTTAGTACAAAGTCATTTTCCAATTTCATTTTGTTGTTTTGCAAAACTCGAGGTTACTCAATTAATCCACCAGGTACTATGTTCCTCCCAAAGAATGGACAAGATGCCTCTACTGAAAAACCAATAAAGTGAAATAAGCATAAGACCTAGCGAAGCCAAGAACTTTTTTCTTAATTCCATAGGGAATAATTTAGGCTTGTTTTCCAAATAGTCCCACTAAGACCAAAATAGTTGGAGAAATGAGAAATATTTCCATGCTGCCTATGGCCCATTCTTGGCACTCACATCCTGGAGATACATACAGTAATTGAAGCTTCATTAAAATCTGAAATATGTTTTAAAGTCCTATATATGAATAAGAAAAAAATGCACTGGATTTTGTTGCTTTGGTTCTTCCCAGAATGCTGCTATTTAATTTCATGCAAAGAAGGCATAAAACACTCTGTTCTTAATTAGTTCTTGATACAGCTTATCTGCTTTCATGAGGGTTTGTCAGCACAGCATGAATCAGAATCATTGGAGACCACTACTTAGCTTGAGTTTATGCATGATTTGTCTTTAAAAACAGATTGGTTTGAATTGTTGGATCGCAGAGTAATTGCAGACACTATTGACTTTATGTAACAGGTCAAATGTGATTGGGATGCTCCCTTTTCAAGTGTAGTACTTATCACTGGGAAGACAAAGCTTCAAATGTATTTAAGACCATAAATGGCACACATTTGCAGGGTTTTATGCTAGTAAGTTTGGAAGTCATTTATCAGTTGAAAACCAGAAATGGCAATCAAATACAAATGAGGAAAAAAACTAAATGAGCTTCCACTGCTATATTATTTTGTGGATTATAGATACTGCTAGCAGTAATCTCAAACTCCCAAAGTGCTTTTTAAAAGCATGATTAACTCTCCCAACACCCTTGTGGAAAAGTAAATATTATCTAATCATTTTGTAGGTGAAGCAAACCAGCTCAACTAGTGTGCCTGGTTGTTTGGGAATGCAAGAGGAGAGTGTGTGGATGTCACACAGAGTAAATGTGCTCACTCAGAGCAGCCCTACACTTCAGACCAGCCTCTGCACTGCCCACAGACCTCTGCAAAGGATGCTCTGCCAAAGGCTACACTCAGTTCTCACACAGCTGAGGATTAAGAAGGTGCTAAGGAGTTTTGCAAGGTTATCTTTGCCTGCCTTAGGTGTGCTGTTAGTCTACAGCCACTAACCAGCATCTGAACTTGAAAGTTTCATCCTCCAAAGTACCTGCTGCTCTTCCAAGAAGGGAGACAACCTCCCTCATGCTACAAAAACACAATCAGCCAGCATCTCCCTCCTCCACTTCAACATCACATCATTAGCTGTGCACAGGCTAGCAGGATCTACCCAGGATCAGAAAATATTTTGCTCATTAATTCTGTAGCTAATCTACACAAAATGAAGGAAAAAAATGTTTTCCATTTATAGTTCTCCAACAATATTTTGTAAATTTTAAACAGAGGGTAATTTTTAGGGGTTTGGTATATTGCAGTAGTGGGGAAGGCATTTCCCTTGTGAGGGTTACAGTCTCTTCTGAGGGAATCCTAAAATGCTCTATATTCATGGGTATGATCCTACAAGTGCTGGGCATGAAGAACTCCCTGTGGCTCCAATAAGAGTTCTACTTGAGAGGTTTTGATGCTTTTAACAATATTAGATTGTAACAGTCCCCTGAGGAGTTTGTGAACATGCCAGCCAGTATGGAGCACAGCAAACCACTGCTCTTATACAGCATGGCACAGGCTCTTTTATTCACACAGAGTAATACAGAACATTCGAGAATGAGTCAAACCACACACACACAGAGCCAGTGCCAAACACTCAACCTCATTAGTTCCACCTCTGCACAGCGTAAGCTCTGCCATGCCAGGTTATGTGTCATCTCCTTTTTTAGTCACAATACAACAGGGACATGAAATATGGGGTGCTACTAAGCGCCACTGCTTTTAAAATACGAAATTTAAGAGTAATCCTAAAATTTAACTAGGGTACAAACTCTGTAACAAAGTACAAAACTCTGGCATAAGTACATGCACTCTTGTACAGCTGTGGAGTGAGACCAGTTCTCAATCTCAAGGCAGGTACATAGGTGTTTCACAGAATATTATTTCAACTTTGAATACTGATATCTTATTTCAAACACCAGGGATGAAATTGTGTTAATGTAAGAGCTACAATGCTGCACAATTGTGCTCTGTGCTGTCAAGCACAGTATGAGAATGCAGAGAAAACTACAGCGTCATGTGGAAAATAGGATTATGCCATTGTGTAATTTTGATTTATTAATAATACATTCTAGGCCTATTTGTTATGCAATTAAAGGTTGTACAGGACAGATGAGCTTAACTTGCATGAGCACCTTTCAGTATGATATTTTCTAGCTTATACTGCATGATTTTTTAAACTAAATAATTTGCTTTACTTTCTATTTATGTGCATATGCAATTTAATATAGCAAAGTCGTTCCAAATAGGAACAAGAAAAAGTTTTTAAAAAGAGACAGTTAAATTTACAGAAAATAAAAACAAAATTTGTCCTTTAATTATTAAATACTTTATAAATTTACTATACTAGAAATCAAATTTGAAATACTAGAGAATTTGTTTTGGTTTTATTACTATTTCTATTTTTAATAGGATTATTTTAACTTGTGGAATTTTTTCTCTCCTTGATCTATAAAGCAATCAGATTCATAAAATGCTGACTATCAAGAGAAAAAGCTTCTTACACAAAAATTTAATACTCCTCACCCATTTTGCTTTATAACTCTGTAAAAGTTATGGAGAAGAAGATGGAGAGAGTAACTTCCTCCTGAGTTACTCAGTGTACTTTTCCAACCAACACAGCCAGTGCACATGTTACACTGACCATCATTCCCAGTTAGTGGAGAAGATTCCATGTGGTGCACCTGCCTTTCCCAGCGAGAGCCAATCCCAAACAGGATGCACCCTCATAAAGTCATCCCTAATCAGATTGCTGATGATCCCATCTTCAAACAAAGGACACTTCCAAATTACTTTTTCCCCCCATTTTTGTGCAAGAGCTTCTCCCTCAGGGCACATTTGGCAAGAATTCCCCAAGGTCATTTGTAATAGAAAAATAGTGGACTAATTTGAAAGATGAAGCCTAAACATTTGCTTGTAAAAGGTATGGTCAATTGTCTACTTCGTAGCTTTGAGTTAAGGTATCTATTTTGATAGCTTAGAGTCTCCAAATCACACATGAGCACTGAAAACTGGAAAAAGAGGCATTTCTGTTGGGAAGACGACACAAGGAACTGGTGACACAGGCTCAGCCATTTTGACAATTACATTTCACATTGAAGGCATCTGACAGAACCTAAAATCTGCTGTTTAATTTCTGAAAGGATTATGGTTATGTGCCTTTCTCCAGTAATTGTGTAAAAGAATGCATCAGTGCAGCCAGTGAAAGTTTTTCCATCAACTTAGAGACAAGATTTTACCAGTTGACTCTACAACTGTGCACGTATATAACACCTGTCTTTTCTAGGCAAAAATATTTTTAGTATTTAATTCATTCTCTGCCAGCTTATCAGATATCTGCCACAGATTTAGAAAATATAAGTTATTTACATTTTTAGCATTTAGATTGTGCAAGTACTGTTACTGGTAAACTGTGTCTGCAGAATGAAATGTAGGAAGACAAATAACATACCTTCTATTTTCACTGGCAACAAACTGCAAGAAAATATACATTGAAAGAATAGATCTTGTTATTAAAATATTTGTCATGCATTATTAGTGACTCATTATTCAAACAGTTAATGATGACTGGTCACTCACACTAAACTTCCTCGACTTGTGTGAACTGGCCTTTCTAGTGGTATCAGAAAATCCTCCTTCAATATAGCAAAAAGAATTCAGTAATTCAGTGCCATGACAGCTCTGTCTGCAGGTACCTCTGCTATAGATCAAAGATCTGCCTTTCATGGCTGTCATTATTTAACTCTGTTAACATTCTCATTGGTTCAGTGACATATAAAAAAAATGTACTTAAATAAACACCTATATGATGAGAAAGAATCTAGATATTGGCCAAATGAAAGCTGTGTAGCTGTGTAATGCCAAGCACATTTAAACCCATCCCCTGTCCTTTACAATAGGGATCCCCTTACAGTCAGAATCAAAATATTTTTGCATGGACATCATTTTGTGGTGAATTAGTGATAACAGCATTTTCCTGCTCCTGTAATGATAAAGGTTCTTGATACAGGTTAAAGTCTGTCAATTTTCTAAATTATTCCAAAGAGCAATGGAGAGTTCTGATGATGCACTTCTTGAGGAAGAACAGAAAATAACTCAAGTGAACACGTAGATGCCATTTTACATATATATCATTATATATCATATGTAGATGTTTGTAACATGCTTGAGTCTGCAGTTGTACACATACTCCTATGATCCATACAAATTCCATCTGTTTTCTTGTATGTGATTGTCTCAGTTCTTCTAGTCTGTTTTAAAATGGTTTGTCCACAGGACTGATAGCTAGACCATATGGCTACAACTTCTTCTTTGATTTTTTTCTCCAAATTTTCTTCCAGATTTCTTCTAAAATTAGACTCCTTTTTGGCTCCTTCATCTACTTTGATTACAAATCAGTATTTAGCTCTATAATCACAATTCTGCTGTTAGCTATGGCCTGAGAACATCAAAAAGAGAAAAGATGCTTCCCTATTGGAAGACTCCCAAGGGAAGTAATTTTCTCATGCACCCCAAACCCAAACTGTTTGCTGCTTTCTATAGCCTGTACCAGGTATGCCTGTGAGAGGTCTCCTGACATTCAGTTTAGACATCAAACTGATGTCAACAGATATTATCTTCTTCTGCAAGCTGAAGAACATCACATGCGAAAGGTCCAGGTTCAGCTGACGTTGATAACACATAGTTATACAGGAATTGAGCTAAGAGTTTTCTGATCAAATACACAAGGGGTACAAAGGTATGAAAATGTTAACTGAGAAAATCCAGAATTTGATTTGTGCAATGTCACGTGGCCTAACTTTCTGGTACTATTTAAGTGAAAACTGAAAAACAGCAGTACATATTATAGAGGTAACTGAGAGGAGAATTTTAGATAATACACTTATTTTAGAGTATGAGCATTTTGTTGCTGGGAGCCATCCGTTATTATTGCTAAAATGTCCTTTGTTGTACAAGAATAAACTCCACCTAAACATACCATTAGTACTGACACAACTTGGGTCTTCTACAGTTTTCTTCCAACGTTTCCCAACGTTTCCATCTAGAACATGGCATGAAGAACAATGAAAGCTTTGTGCAGTATAATAAACATTTCCATAGAAGTCTATAGAGTATTTCTGCTTTACATCATGTTTCATTTATCAACCTGAATTAGGCTTTTGAAAGAGGAAAATGCAGCTTTGCAGTTCAGTACCTTTTCCAGTCTTTTCTTGCAATAACAAAATTGCTTAATGTCATTTCAAGTTCATCCTGTTCCACACACACATGTACACAGAGCTATGGGTAATTCACTTACACAGTTCAACATCTCCTTTGTCACAGATGGTAAATGTGCAGATTTTTCCCTCAAGGAAAGAAACCCTTTTATAAAATAATTGTATATTCTGCTCATTTTTTTTTCTGTCACTGATGCTCTTGTATTGTTATTATACCCTGTCAAGCTGGTAATTAGCATTCAGGCTCCATCTGACACAAACACAGCTCTCAATCCTCCTTAAAAATCCCTTAGGACACACATGATAAGTAAAATAATGTGAGCCACTAAGAGAGGAAAAGTACTAAAAAATAATAATAATAAAAAGAATAAAAAACATGAGATAGTGAATAACCACAGGCTGCTTTTGTCATGAAGTCAATTCATGGCTCTTGTTCAGTGAACTGCATGGAGCTAATCCTACTGTGTGGAATAAGCTATCAGAATGCTACAGCTGTATTCCTGTGGTTGTCCTTTGCTTTTCCCGCACAAAGATCTAAATTCTGTTCCCAATCTCACCTTTCTCACAGACTTCTAAGGCCTGCAGTGTACTTGGGTTTCCTTCTTTTACTCACAGCGATTGCCCCTCCTCTTTTTTTTGTCTCTTCAGTGAACAAACATTTTCTCTTCCAAATCATTTCTTGAACCATGTCACATGTGACACTTAAGGTATCAGATTGTTCTGAACTATTCCAACTAGATTCTACCGCTATAGGTAAAATGATAATGTCACCTAGGACTTTGTGCACCTATCAGAATTCTTCCATATTCAGTGACAATGCCATCATTTTTCTTGCAGTTCATATAGGATCCTGCCTTTCAGTAATTTCTCTTTTAAGTGACTGGTATGATCACATGTTAGGTCTAGCCCAGGAATCACGTAATACTAGTTCCATCACGTAGTTAATTTTTTGTTGAAGCTGTACCCTCACACACAATTGTGCTTTCATTTAAATCAGGCAGGATGTGCTGAAGACAGGGATCAGCACTCACACTGTGTCACCTACCCCACTTACAGAGATAGTGAGTCAGTTTTCTGCCTTCATACTCAAATAGCAACAGGAGGGACAGAGCAGTAACTCATAACTGAAACTGGTGGTTTAATATCATCACAATATTCTGAAGTTACTGTGGAAATGACAACAAAACGAGGCTTACACCTCAATAGTAAATTATTATAAAAAACTGTGGGGCCAGAGACCTCAGAAGTCCAATGGCTCTCAGTAGCCATGTAACAAGGTAGAGATTGATCTCACAAAGCTCTGTGGCTTGACATAAATCCTGAATTTCTCTGAATATAAGTAGTCTTAATTTTGTGATGTCAATATGTGTGTCCTAACACAAGCACAGGAAATTTCTGCCTTGCTATCAGGCCAGCAATTTAATGGTTCTGAGCACTGACCTCAGATCTGTCTATTGGCAGAACTCACAGACAAGAGATGTTCAGCCATTAGCAGCACAGTACGTTATGGCCTAGACATGAAGCCAGACTGGAATGCTGTACCTTACAGCTCCCAGCCACTCTGCTGGAATTCCACCCCTATTCTACAGCTGAGCAGCTACTGAACACCCAGAAAGCTCAGTATCAAATACACTATGACAGTCTCAGATACAACATCTTCATACAAAAGCTACCGAGTTGTTAACAGAGATGTTCTCCTTAAGATAGAAACACCAAATTTATGCTAATATTAATTAATGGTCTGGACTGGCACTATAAGCCTTGACATCAGTCTTAGATCCTAGAAAAACTCACTTCACAGAATGTGTGTATGAGAGATATCTGTCATATCACTGACAGGAAGGTTCTGAGTAAGAATTCCCTGGAGATCTGAATTTGCACATTAGTCCTCTACAGGTGAGGTACCACTGCAAGTGTAAGTGGAGTCATGTCTTATTTCACTCCACAGACACCCTGTCTCAAGATTCTAGGTACATATTTGTCCACAAGTGAGAGAAAATCGGTTGATAGACACCACTGCTAACCAAGAGTAATTTCCAGCTGTAGAAAGCAGTCTCAGAATGATTCCAGTATTTAAAAAACATTGGATGAGAAGAAATACCTCATTCAGAGTGAAATCTTGTGAAAATGAGATCAGTGTGGAGACAACAGTACCAGCCAATTCTGAGTACACCCAGCTCAAGCTGCAGTATTTTCAGTATTTAATAGAGCCCTGCCTATTTCCTCTTATTAACTGAGATGTTATGTGAAATACTACACCTGTAACATTCAAATGTCTAACACAACCAGCATCTGACACAAGCAGAATCACATTGAGAAAACAAACAATATTGTCAACTAAAAATATTCCCCTAGACCTGTATTTAAGAAAAAAAAAAAAGTGGCGGAGTAACATTCAAACCTCTTTATTTCTGCATGCCATAGGATTATTTGGGTAGTTCAGAGTGCTTTCCCCTCTCATACTAATAACTTCATCTTTTACTAGGTAAACCAAACAGGAGTATTAGAGATTCTGTTAGTCTGGGATTTATGGCTACAAGGAATTTAAACCTATGCCAACCATCTGCTGCATCACCCAAGAACTATTACATAGCCAAATAGGGAAAAACCCATTAGTGGTATATTTTCTGCTTTTTGCAGTAGAAGAAAAGCTGTGCCTTCTCCTGACCTCTACGTTCAGCCCCTATACAATGTTTATTTATTACCAACCATTATTCAGAACACATTTCTGCAGTACCTGCTCACACTTTTCATGTAACAGAATTCCCTTTTCCTAGGATGTCAAAAGTCTAGAGGTCCAAAAGGCGGACCTTCTGGAAGGACCGAGAGGAATGAATGTATACATCCTGGGATGTCCTCTACTTCAGCTCTTTTGTGGTTTCTTGGAAAAGTGGATGGTTAGGCTCTGAACTGCATTCTCAGTAACACCAAAATTCTGAATTCTTTGCTATTTTAAATCTTACTTTCTCTTTCTGAATTTTGAGACACATTTTAAATTATATATTTAAAAATTATATATTTAACATCCACCTATCTTTCTATCTTCAAAAATCTGGAAGACGAATAACAATGGATAGAAATTTCCAGCTACTAAAAGTAAGAATCCATGTCACACATTTTCTGTACGTGATCACACTTCACTCATTGTGTATTCAAAAAAGCAGATTTGCATAATATCACATTCCTCTGGACAGTGCACTGACCTGTGTAAAACAACCTAAGTGATCTCCTCTCATGAAACACCAACATTTCTGATGACTTCAAAGCAAAAAATGTAGCCAGTACTAGTTCTCAGAGTCACAAGAAAAATATCTTCATAGATTTATGAAGGATTAAATGCAACTTAGCAAACCAACTACTTCCATTCATTGTAATAGCAACAAGTTGCTCCTCCAGAAAGTAATAAAACAAGCGTGCCCCATACTAGGGGAAATGCTGACCATACTAGAATCAGTGAGCCAATACATTGTCCAAGCATGTAAGTACATTAAGTGACAGCATAATTAATCCTCAGAACATAATCAATGAGGAATAGGAAGGTCTTGTGAAAAATTGAGGACACCAGAATGAGACTGAATTCTCTCTGAGCCAAAATGTGGAGTCACTAGTCAATGAATCCTCCCTCAGGAGACTGTAACAAATACAAAGAACCAGCTCAAGGACAGCCAGAGTTGTAAATTGAGAGCTATAAAAATATAATAATCTAACGATTGTGCCAACATGTTTATAATTTATAGGTTGGAGTTACAGGTGAAAACTAGGCATTAGAAGTCTGTTATAATCTGAACTTGAGTCAGTAAAGCACTGCAGAACCACTAAATCACTACTTCTTTCATTGCACGTAGTTTAAAAACATATAATAAAACTATCAGACAAAGCCACTTTCTTTCAGGGTTTGAAGCTGAAGCTGTGGATACCAATCTGTTCAAAGTCAGAGTGCTACTAGGGAGTCCAGCAAAGGGAAGCTCTTAATTTTCCTTATAGTCTTTTCTTCTTCACATTGGGTACTTGCCATGAAAGTAGAAAAAGCACAGGGGTCTTTCTGTTATAATTGAGGCAGGCAAGAAAATAAGAGTTCCATTTCATATTAAATTTCGGTGTTCTCAAATTTAATTCCATTTTGATTATCTAATTCAAGGTACAGAAAAAAGTTTGAGCATGCATTTAAATGGAGTGAAACTGGAACCTTTAATCCTACACAGCGCTGAGTAACTCTGAGTTTCAAATTCCCTTCTCCCAGTGGGTGTTGAGGTCAGTGCTTACCACAGAGCAAATTGGAGTCTAGCAGGACTCTGTTCTCTGTAAATAGGGGAGGCTGCCTCGTAGTGCTCTGCAGGGGCTGCGCAGCTGTTCCAAAAGAGTTTAAAACAAGGTTTTGGGCTGTTTCTTGGAAGTGACTCCCCCTTAGAGACCAGTGAACTAAATAGAGCAACTCTGCATGCATTTGCTAATAACTGGACAGACTGCAGTATACCCTTTTTACATTATTTTAGTCATTCATCTTTCAAAGTTCCCTATGTTCCCGTGAACAGACCAGTCATTATTGCCAATAAATCTTCTTACAGCCTGTACAATGTATAGGAGGGTACTGGAGCACAGTATGTAAAGATGGATCTATATTCACTCAGATTTTCCCTTAATGATAAAGTGTAGCAATAAACACTTTAAAAATATTTATAAGCAACCTTAAAGATACTGTCCATCTATCTGACACAATCACCATTTGAGCTATAACTCATCTTCCCTTACAACTGATATACTGTATTCCTCTGCCATCATGATGTGAATTTAACCTGGACTTTGAAATACCAATTGGCACTCAGTATTCTTTGCCCATGAAAGGATGTGAAAAATTACTTTTCTGCATGCTGTATCTTTCATTTAAATTCCAGCAATTTCCTACGTTTATTTTTCATTGTTAAATATTCCCATGGAGGATAGTTGTAGCAGTAATGGCAACTAAAAATTGCTACTATTAAAAAATAATCTGAAAACTAAAGTAGGTCGGTAACACAATAAAACATGTAGCCAGTAAAAGTGCAGCCAACCTTTTACACTGACCAAGCCCAGTGGCATAGTTTTCTTTCTACATTTAGAGCCCTTTCTTTGAAATAAGCCTAATGAACACACTGACAGTTGTGTGACAGACAGAAAATCTACCAGGCAAACTCACCAGCTGTATCTTTGCAGGGGCTTTACAGCACTTTGACTTGCTGGGGTACTAACTATGTAAAAAAACCCCAGAAATAGTAGTCCTCTGTTTTCACATTGTTCATTAAAAATACTTGTCTTAGATTCAGCTACACATCAATCACTAAAACCTCAAGATAATGTTAAACAATTATTCAGATTTGTCACAGGATCCTGGATATTATGAGAAATTGGGTCAAGTGAGGCATTGATGTGTCTTCAGACAAGGTGTAACACTGATTTATCCAGCCATCCTTACACAGGAACTTGTCCCTAGTACCAAAGGGCTTGTATGCACCTTGGAATACTTAGTATTGGAAGAAATGTATAATAGTTGGATGGATAACTTCAGACCTTCTCAAGACAAGGGCTAACATTCAGCTCAACTGAACTAAGCTTCAGCTTAGCAAAATGAAGGTTGAAAGTGAGAGCTATAGGATAACAGGAAAGTTGACATCTGCTGAATAGATATAATAATTTCCTTATTCCAGAGAAAATAAAGACAAAAAAATCCCAGAAAAAACAAACCAAAAAAGCCCACAGCTGCCCCATTCTGAGGTAATTTTTTCAGACTTAGAATTCACTGTTGAGTTTATCAGCAATCCAGCATTTTAGGAGAACCCTCGTATGCTGTGGATGAGAAAGACTGAGCCAGAAAAAAACACAGCCCAGCCCATTTGGGCTCTGGGGTAGTCTCACTTGCAGCAAGCTGTAATCAAATGCTGCTCTGCTGGACAACGTGTGATGGATATAAAATCTACTTCAGTGGTTTACATTTTGCTGTAAACTTGGTTTAAGGTAGCTAACCCAGGAGCAGAGGAGCACAGAGGTCAGCACCAGCTGCAAAGCCCACACTGGAAGCACCTGCTGTTTTGAGATCCCTGCCAGCAAGGCAGCACAAAGCTTCTGTAAGTGCAGTTGGAAAAGTGCAAAAAGCCTTACAAGTACTTCAGGAAAGAAAGGAGAAGCTGGGTACAAATCTGTAAGAAAGATGCTTTTTTAGAGCAGCCTGCTTTTATCTCGAGGGAATTTAGCATTTCTGTGGACCACAGCTACTGCAGGGTCATCTCAGGCAGAAAGGTCCAAGCCCTCTCAACTCTCCCCGTCGGAAGCAGTGCTTCCAACTTTCTCAGGAAACTGAAACAGAGGGAGTGTGGAATGTAAGGCCAAGTGTCTTGAGAACTCCATGATACATGTCAGGTAACTTACCTGGCACATCATCCACAAGCCTCCTCGTCTGAATGGATTCACTGTACACCAGCTGATGGAAGCAAATCTAGGTCTGATCAAAGCATGGGAAAAAGAATAAGCTCATCTAAAATTTTAAGTATAATTTATGCCATAAGGGACATAATATTTAGGAGAAAACCTGCATGTAATATATGGTGTTGTGGGGCTGTTTTTCACTTCTGAAAAAAAAATTGAATGTAAGGTACCTATTCCACTTGACATAATATTAAGCATATGCAAATGCTTCATTTCCAAACTGTCTTCATTTATTTAGCTATTTCGAACTTGTTTTTTAGACTGTCACTCCTTCTTTACATGTTCTCATCTTGGCTATTTGCAATATGTGTATCATTCAGAAGCTGCTGAAATGTTGCCTACAAAGGAACTAGATTTTAAGGAGTTATGAGTCTCTCAGAACTGGGAATGAGGTGTTGCTGTATAGAGTTGCTCCATCACAACTTTGAAACCTTTCAGAATTCGTATTGAAGCCCCATGGATGCCCCTTTTATGGGAAACTCAACTTCTCAGAAGCCTTCAGGCTTCTGACAGGAAACTCTTTGTCTGTATCCCAGAACCAAAGCCACTCCATGATTCCACAGATTTGGGGAACCTTCAGGATAGTTTATATCATCTAAGGAATGTGATGTATCTTGAGTACATGGGTTTGTTTTCTCCAGGGGAAAAACAACTATGTGACCTGTGTGTATATTTCTATATGACTTTCCATTTGTCAATATTTGTATCTTTTATCTAAAGAAGGGAAGTGCCAAACATGCAGAAGAGCTTCTTCCAGGTCAGCCCAGGCAAACTAAAAATCAAAAGTTATGTAGCAAACAGGAAATACACTTTCAAACTTGTTTGACTTCAGCTCAATAATCTCCTTAGTGAATTTACTAAATTTGTGTGTAGCTTTTTTTCTTAATCTTATTATAGGTTCTTGAAAACAGGAAATTGCCTCCACTCTAAGAGATCGATTTGCTGCTCAGAACATGATGCTTCTCTGTGGTTGCCGCTGTAGGAATTAGCACGAGATGAGAAAGACTTTACTTTTGCCAACAGATTCGCATGGAAGACACAGCCTTCAAACAAAAGAGTCATGGTGTGCAAACACCTCAGGCACTGGGAGTGAGCCAGCTGGGATCAAACCCTAACTGCTGTTCCATTGAGTGGGACATAAGATAACCAGAGAGTCCTGGCTGGAGCAGTGTCATCACAAATTGCCTCCAAAGAATAACAGAGGCTTCAGGATGGTGCGTGGGGCTATTCCAGACAGCATCACGTAATCTCTCTCCTTGTCCTTAGCTCTTTTATGATAAAATAGTGTTGACACTGTCAAGTCTAATTTGCCCTATTCCCTCTCTGCTCCTTGAGAGCTCCTCAAGAAATTGCTCTTTGGAAATTCCAGCAGAAGGGCTCCCAGTATTGTCTATGCTGAAACCACACTGACACCAGAGCTCAACTCAGAGCAGACATGAGCAAATGTGAAGGTATACAGAAAAGGGACATGGAAATGGTGAGAAAAAAGGATATAAGTGTGCTAATGCTACACAGATACCAAAGGCCTCGTCTAGAGGTGGGGAGAAGAATTTTAATAAAATGAAATATGCTGTTCTTAGTCAATCTAAAACCAGCTTGGAGGGCAAATTTTCAGCAAAAGGTAAAGATTTTTCAAGTATTTCATTAAAAAATGAAAGATCTATAAAGGAACCTATAATCATAATTTCATTGTAGTTATTGAAAATCCTCTCTTTTAATGAATCTGAAACTAATCAACTCACTGAACTTGCATTTACTAATAACTTAGTCTTGAATACATTTTAAAGAAACTAATGGCTTTACCAAGTCAGCTTGCTTTCTGTCTAAAGTAGAGAAGAAATCTCTTATCTTGTTTCATATAATGAATAACATTTCTCTCCATGAACAATTTTGACTTTCCATAGAGATCTGAAATCCTTCTGTCCACACACTACTCACTGGTCAGTTTGGCTTCAGTCAAAATAGATTTTAAAACATACATGTATATATTTCCTGATAAAAATAATTTCAATAAACTGTGTGTTTCTAAATCTAATTTAATTTAGTAAAAAAATTTGCCATTTAGGTTCAAAAAAAGTTTGGAAGATTAAAATTATTATTTTAGATGCTTGACCATTGCCTGTATGTCTGTTCCCTGTCTTCCTCTTGTACCTAGCTCATGGGCTTATCTGACAATATATACTGCCTTGCTTTTTACACTGATAAAATTGAGAACCATACCAAAATAAGTGATCAGCAACACACAGGCTGCATCTCCTCTCTCTGGTCCTAGAACCTGTTCAGCACTAGAAAAGGGCTCCTCACACCCATCGGCCCTTCCTGTGACTTGCTCCAGACTGGCCCTGAGTTTACAGAGACCAATTCTGACAATGTCTCACACTCATGAGCTTGAGGCTCTGCCTTTCGGAGCTGCCTGCAAGGTTTGGCCACCTATGTTCTCCAGACAGGGTTGGAATGCCACTCTTCCCTCTAGCAGAAACACATTGCCTTGCAATTCCCAAGGCCTGCCCACTCCGAAAATAGAGGCAGGCTTCACTCTCGGGTGGCTGTGAACACTGCAGTCCCCGAAGGCCATATTACGTACCATTGACTAGCTGTGGTTGCTCGAGCTTCAGAGGAGGAGTTCCTTGCATATCAAAGAGCATCATTCGGCTTGGTGGACTGAGAAGCTCTTAATAATTAAAGTGACACACAGATACAGGTCTGAATACTCAGTGTCATATAGTGGAAGCAGAGGGAGAACTTCAATGGCTTCATACCTACATATCTACTCACTTCACAGTGTGCTTTCTGTACAGACAGTTTTCTTGCAAAAGAAAAGAAAACAGCATCAATTAAACAAACTTCTGATCCCACTTTTGTTGGTTTAACACCTATGAGATTAACAAATAAACAGAATGGAGGATGGTGTGGTAATTTCTGAAGCAGGCATTTCTTCTGATGGGGAACAACTAATTGCTAACACGGAATGTGTGTGAAATATTGATTTCATTTGTGTGGATAGGGAAGCCAGTCCCAACATGCTTTCATCTGTTCTTAAATATAAATGAAAAAACAATACATTTACTCTAAGGTCACTGCGGGAACAGAGGATCAGCCAAAGCATACACAGCTTGTGATTTATATTCAGAACCCACCAGCAGCAAGAAGAGACAGACTGATACCCTCATCTTACAATCAGCCTTTGGATCGTGTCGTGCATTTGAGAACTCCAACAGAGTGCAAGGCTCTTTCTCCGCATTCTGCAAACCAGACTTACTCAACAATCAAATATTTGCTTTTCCTATCCTTCATTATATCCAAATACAATACTATCTTATGTAGTCATTAGAAGTATGTAGGCATTAATTATCACATTCTTGGGTGCCTTTTGAGTAACAGTAAAAAACTGTAAGAAAGAAGATACCCATAGCCACCAAAGTTCTCCAGGAGTCAGTGAGAGACCTGTAATCACTCTTAAACACATGAAGCGCTAATTGAGAGTTTAAATGTGTGTCCAGAAGAAACAGTCCTGCGCAGAGAGGGGAAAGGGTGCAAAATTGCAACAGACACGGACAAGAGTGAAGAATACTTTCATACAGGGCAGCATTCAACTTAATTTGATAGGTAACTCCGGGAACTCTCTGGAGGCTTAGCCAAGATTTCATCAAGGTTGTATTTGCCTCTCCATCTGCTTCACAAGGAACTCTTGGCAAGCTTAACTCCATTTCCAGTTGCTAGCGAGACTCTTTCAGCCTTGGGATGAGGTCTTTCCTTCAATATGTAGCATTATAAACTAATTCTTAAATAATTTTCACTGCTGA
This sequence comes from Serilophus lunatus, assembly GCA_013399895.1. Classification (NCBI taxonomy): domain Eukaryota; kingdom Metazoa; phylum Chordata; class Aves; order Passeriformes; family Eurylaimidae; genus Serilophus; species Serilophus lunatus. The sequence goes on along the minus strand of VXBA01000661.1, from coordinate 1,217,294 downwards.
GATTGAGTTTGGAAGCCGAATTCATATGTCTTCTCACCAAAACACCTAGCAGTTTGTAAGACAAATACTGAAATTAAAAATATGAATGTTCAAAATGAACTGCAAAACATGATTGGTTTTGTGGTTTGTTTGGGGGTTTTTTCTATTTAAGCAGTCAAAGGCAAACAATTCACAATGAATAATTCATCTGATATGTATTTTCTTTTTGTTCATAGAATTTCCACTAGTATTTTGTTTCAACTTCAGGTACATTGCCTTTTTAAGCAGACAGTTTCCCTAAAAATTAAGCCAAATTCTGAACTTTCTTGGCATGTTCAATACTCCAGAGTCAGAGAGCTGTACAGTAGAATAGAAATGAAGGAGAGCAATTCTGGCATGCACATCTCCAAGTTTAAATTTAATATTAAGCTTCTGTGAGTGTACCCTCATAAAACTTTGAAGTGTATTCCTTTCCCTGCTCTCCCCTGAGGAACTGACTAGCAGAAGAGAACCATGTGAATGATCATAAAAAGGATGAGCATGAGAAAAGCAAATTAACTCAATGCAGTTCTTTGAACTAAAAAGAAAAGCATTTGGCCAAGTCTGAATTTAGGGTATGACACTGCAGATTTACAGAATGTTAAAGAGCAGAAATTCAGCTATTCTCAAATTTGCTGAGTAGAATATCTATCTACATGCTCATCATCTAACAAGCTGAAGCAAAGATAATCTTGCTTGCTCAGCCATTGTTCAGATTTGCAATTTATAGGAGTTAAAGTGGCAGAAAGCCTAATGCTGTGTCCTTGCCGTGGTCTGTGGATTAGGCTGAGAATCCTTTGGTGAGCCATGCTGCCCCTCACAGCTCCCTGCTCCTCAATTCAGTGGCCTTGGCAGCCCAGTCCTACTGTAGAAATGAGTCAGAGAGATACAAAGCAGTGCATCGTTTAATCTGGTTACAGACAAACAACCCACAACCTGCTTCCTGAGAAACAGCATGCTGTCCCCAAATATCTGATTCTGGCTTTACCTGCTCTTTGTTACTTCTACCAGGCACAACTCAGTGTCTTCCAGACTTAGGAGTGCACATACTCCCTGTTTTGGTCCCTGTTCACATACAATGTAGTATTTTAATGCAGCTCCATTTCAAAGAAAACATCTATCACATCATACAGCTTAGAATCACAGCACTATAAAATCATTAAGATTGGAAAAGACATCCAAGATCATCAAGTCCAACCTTTGACTGAACACCACCATGTCAACTAAATCATAGTACTAATTGCCACGACCACCTTACTTTCCTGTGATTCAAAAACCTTCATTACAAACACAAAACAAACTTAATTCAGTGATAACTAAATTTGCCTCAGGTTCACTGTATGTGCAGTGGCTGTCTCAGATAACAGAAGCACAGGCGACTAGTAATTAAAATCATATTGATTTTACTCAGTATCACAGTGGTGATATGAGAAATGTTAGCCTTCTTATAATGGAATGGAAAATACTAAGTGTCTGTGTGAATAAGATACTTTCATTTTCTGTAAGATATCATCAGAAATTGAAAAAAAATTTCAAATCAGTCTGGCAAAATAGATGGGGTTTTTTTAGAAACTTCGACTGAAGTATTAAAAAAAATTAACCCAATAAATACTCAGAAGTACTTCGCTGAGCCACTGAAAAAAGCTGGGATGTTTCAATGCACTCAGGACAGGAGGAATATTCACGATTGCAAGTTGTGATTTAAGAGTGGGGAAGAAAAGTATATCGCAATTCCTCCCTCCCTCATTGTTCCATAAAGTGCAGATGATTGTTCCTGTCCCTCATACTGCCTGTACTGTGCTCTGCTGGCCGGTCAAAGCAGTCACAAAGCCCACCACCAACTCGGAGAAATTCCCCAGGATATTGCTGGAGGAAAGAACTATATCTGGTGGCTCTTTAGTTGCTGCAGCATTCTTCTGATTGGCCAGAGGCATGAAAAATTTGCAAGTCAACATGTTTTAAGATGGATTATCCTTTTCAGAAAAAGCACTGCAGGGATGGTTTGGGGGAAAAAGATCCTTTAAAAATCTTGTTCCTGCTTTGCTTTTCACACTAAACATGAGAAGAAATATTCGGAAAGGATTTCTGTATTCCTAGCTAATGGGGGAAGGGATGATTTAAGTTCATATCCCATGTATAAGAAGGGTAAAACAGCCTTTAACTTTGTTTTGCTATTCTACGTAAACATATATTTATATGTACACATACATATAATATCGATTTGCCCACCTTTAGAATGATAATGTGAGGAGAATTTTTCAAAGTTCTGCATCACTGCAAACCCCACATATTTCATAAAGATAATTAAGCATTGAAGAAAGCTCCCAGCAATTTAACAGATACAAATGAAAATATAATGCCTTGGAGGCACATCAAATATTGGAGGATAGCTTAAGTACCGAATTATCCACTAACCTAGACTTCCAGATCTGCTTTGAGGATACTACAAAAGATGTTTCAAGAATGAGATGGAAGGACCTGAAGGCAAAGCCATGTTAAAAACTTTTAAGGAGTGGCCTAGATCTTGACCTTATCTAAATTAGCTTGGACTTGCATAAAATGGGAAAAGGTTGATGTGGGGGGGAGAAAAAGATGATAATGATCAAGTGTCTTGACTTGCAGACAGGCAATAAATCACTTCTATTGAACATTCCATGAATAACAATAGAGAGGTTTTAGCAGTAAAATTGAGTCGCTGCAGATATTGTGTCTTCTGAGTCATCTGAGGGGGAAAAAAATGTCTCCTTGTATAGGCACTGTCGTCCTAATTTGTAGATATGTGAATAAGCATCTTTCTCAGCTTTCAATTACAAAAGAAAATACAAGCCCCAGACCTCCTGGATAGTCATATAGTCAGTAAGTTGTCGCTCCAGCTGAAAATTTTTCACTCGCTATTTCCTTGAGGAAACACATTACCCTCCCCAGGGCTGACCTTTGGGATTTAGAAAAAATCTCTATTGACATCTATTGATTCTCCCTGCAAACCCAGATAAATTCAGGGCCTGTCTGAAGGAGAGGAGTCAGCTCTAGTGCAGGGCTGTGTGTAAGAGGAGCTGCCCACCCAGCACAGAGGGCACAGGCAAAGTGTTCTCCACTGCTCTTGCTAAGAGCTAACCTGGCACTCAGATGTCATTACCTGGCACCCTGCAGGTGGAGACGGGGTGCTGATGGCAAAAGGGAGGTAGTAAATGTGGGCAGTCCCTTGCAGTAGCACTGCAGGGCAGGAAGCTGCAGAGTCCGAGCGTGGTTCTTACAATCAGCCATACGCAGATCCATCGCACTTGATGATAACCAACAAATATATCTGGGGACCTTTGCTCCTAAGGTTCTTTCTCCTCTTCTTGCCTTAACAAAGGAAAAGCCAAACTTGAAAAGAAAAAAATTAGAGCAATTCATTTTACTGACCTCGTTGACACTAGCCAGTATTTTTAAACATAGATTTTAAGCCTAATCACAAACTTTGCAGAAGTGGTATCCTGCAGTTGCCCTCTTCAGGTTTTCCTACACTCTTCCTGCCACAGGAGAGGAGCCAGCAGCCTGAATAAGATCACTCTACTGCTGACAACTTTAAAAAGCACCAAACAAAAAATATTTCAAATAAAGCCCATATTAATGCACACAGCTTCAGCAGAGCAGTGTATGCATTCTGAAGGCTCTTAAAATTTGTATTATATGCTTTACAAATGTTAACTGCTTAGTTCTTACACTTCATGGAACGCAGAGGCCTAAAGGATTCATAGATGAATTCACTTGATATTTTAGTTTTTTGAGAAGGATGGGGAGGATAAAGGCTTATAGCTTGCAAAAATGAGAACAAAAAGACCAATGGTACTCATTCTTCTAAATCATCTACAAGGGTTTGCACAATAATGGATGTACGATATATTTGTGAGCTGCTAAAGAAAAGATGGGTTATGACCTCTAAGACTGAGGTATTTAGAAATACATGTCTCTTTCTTAGGGGTTTCTGATAGTGCAAGCAGTGTTTATATAAGTATGTATACTAGAAGAAAGTTTCCTGTATCTTCTTTTTTTATTGGTCATGTAATCTTTTTCAGCTTTTCAAATCAAGTTGTACTTGCAAAAAATTCTCAGTGCATCTCTGAGTCATGTAATAGTCTAAAGAGAGCTTCTGCCTTACAGATGGCAGGTTTTCTCAGGAGTTCAGGCCTTTCCCATCTCCTTGGTATATTCAGTAGGTTTGAACCTTTGCCTCACCTCGTTAATTAGTTCAGTTCTCCAGACACACTGAAAGCTCTATCCTTGTCCCAGGTAGCAAGCCTCCAAGAAAACAAAGGACAGGTTCAAGCCTTTCTTTCAGGTTCTTTCTTAAAGATCTGTCAATCTTCTCCTTTTGAGGTGAGTCCTGGAGTCTTGAGGGACTTCATACATACTCTTTTCTGTCAATGTACTAAACATCTCATCTATCTTTCAGCTATTTCCTTTTCATTTAACTCTCTGGTCCCCTCTTATTCCTGCCTATGCTCTAATATCTCTACATTAAATTATCCTTCACACAATCTCCAGTACTCCTTCCTGCTCCTGGATTCTTTTGGCCCCTCAGCTTCCAGAGCACACTCTCACATGTGTGTGGCCAAAGTCCGCAGCTCAAGGTTTTCCAGCCTTACTGGATATCCAACAGCCAGCTGTCCTCACTTCCAGTGCTTCCTCCACCCCTCTTCACTCTCTGCAAAGCGATTCACACCCTTTTCTCCCTCTGCACTACACATCTGCCACTGGCTGGGGCTGGGCTACTGCAGGAACAATTCTTGTCATCTGCAATATTTTTGGAAGGACAACCACAATCTTCTTCCAGTTTTCCCACACGCAATAGGCCAGTCTCTCCCCTCACTTTTTGATTTCCTACGTCTTGCCATTCAAAGCCTTGAACTGATTTCATCAGCCTTCAATATTCAGTGAGAGTATGAAAAATCTGTAAGAAAATTACTGCTCCAGAAAAACTTCAGAGAAGATGATTCAAAGGCATTATATGTCCCAGTCTTGGAAAAGGTGTTGGATATTTGCTCGAGCTCTGCTTTCAACAAAGAGGTACAAGTCCTTCATACCCCATCTGCAAAAAAGATTATTGGTGGCATTTCTTTTTTAATCCCTTTGGTGACACTGTAATTTAAAAACTGTTCACTACAGCTCCACTTTTTATCCTTCAGACTTTTATTCCTTTTTTTGTTCTCGGGGAAGTAGAAAAACTCCAAGTCAAGAAGAAGCTGCACACAGAAGCCATGTCCAATAATCTGCAATTACTCACACAGTGGCTGAACATTCTAATCAAATCCTGAATACCCGGAGTTTTTCAAGTTTTTAGATCTTAATTTCACAATTATTATCATCCTCTGCTATATGCATACTTTCTATGTTTGCACTAGGAAAGAGGTATTATCAATGGAATAAAGGATTTGCAGGAGATTGTTGTACAGTCCTATTAACAATATAAAATCAGTCTAAACCACAAAGCAATTTTGTTGACTCATGGGACATTAAACATGCCTTATTTAAAGCCTTTTTATTTTTTATTTCTGAGTTCTCCTTCAAATCATTTTTATTGTCTGATTCAGAATAATTCAACATAAGTTATGAGTTTTCCAGCTAAGAAGCCATTACCAATTCAAACATCAAATTGACTTCCAATACACAAGCAAGTGAATTTAGCTTGTTAAACTTTCTAAAAATTACAAATATTTTATAACCTAGAAAGAACAGCTCTTTAAAACATTACATTCTTTTACTGCTGTAAAACTTAGACCATTTACCCACCATCTATTTTAGGTTCAGGCCATGAATAGACAGATACTAGATCTTCTGTCAATAAATATGGGCCAAATGCATGCCTATGCATTATCTGAAATAGAGTGATTGCACAAAAATCTTTAGATAGACACAAAAGTTACTTATACATTTTACTCATACTGACTTCATATAACCCTCGTATGAATTGGAAGAGATTATATGCTGAGATGGTTGGTTATTTTCTGATAAGAAACTGGAGGTTGGCAGAGCATGTTAAAAGTTGAAACCTAGATTTTTCATAGGAAAAATTAAACCAGTTTTTGTAGAAAAGATTTCCTTGATCTAAAATGGAATTGCAGATAGAAAGACAACTATTGTTGAAAACTCACTCCACAGGAGTCCAATCCTCTTGCAGTTGGGTCTTTAACTGTAAACCCAGCCTAGTCAACCACATACCAGGCTTATTCAACACAGGACTGAAGGGCTGATCAGGCAGGTCTTTATCATACATTTATTCAGAATTTCACCTGAAGATCAGGTAGTTCTACATGGCAACTACAAAACTATGTCTTTGGGCACAATTTCCATATCCATAAAATTCACAGCTATAATGGAGAGACACAGGGATGTGAAAAACTGTTTGTCTGGAACCATTCAGCCAATAAGTTCTATGACTTGCTAACTATCTTTCACCTTCTATTCCTTCTTTTCATTTTTTCCATCAAGTAAACACTTCTTACACATACCTGCACATTCAAATTTTTGAAAGTTTTCAACATCTACAAAAGTGACCTTTATTATAACAGGAAACAGATGAATATGGCAATTGCACCCACCTTGCATTGCTCTCTGAGAGGAAATAGGTTATTTCAGAGAAATGCACAATACTGCCAGGTGGGTCAGAAATTAACTAATCAGAGTGAAGCCTGCTTGGTTTGGGACACTCCCTTAGCAGTCTGTTATACTTTTAGTACATTCTGGAAGATGAGATACCTTTGGACTAACCTACAGCGTCCTTCACTCCAAACCTGCAGCACTGATGCAACAAGATACATCAAAATGTTCCAGTCCCATCTGCATTATAAACACATATCAAAAGCTGTCTTAAGGCCTTATGAATATAAACATATTTCTGTTGTAATGAGGAAGCTACCCACAGTGAGGAAAGGGAATCAGATGCCTCATACAAAACTGGATTGTCTGAAATTTTAACAGGTTTTGAATAATCCTCTGAAAATCTGGTAGGAACTTGGCCTAAGATATTAAATCAGTAAGTTTTTTTATTCTATGGGTTAGCTTACTGTAGCCATACACTATAGAAAGGCTATTTCTAAACTGTCCAAGGATAATCCTTTCATGTACATTAAGGAAACATATACTTAAAAAGTTTTCATACAGAATTATTGGAGATAAGTTAAATATGAGCAACAATGTTGGGCAACTCTTGTTAAAATCCAACATACATTTGAAGCGTGAGGAAAGATGCAGTCCTAATTTCTTTTGGGAAATGTTCACATTTTCCTCAGAAGCTCCCTAGTAATTGTATACTACACCTCTAGAAGAAGCACATATAATCAATGAAAAGGAGTAAAATAAAGTCATCAATACAGGGATATTGTTGCCTCCACAAAGAACATAAATAGCAAGAGGATTATTTTTTAAAAGTAACAAAAGTGAATTTATTTTTAGAACCATAACAAAATGGAATTCTTATACACATACCTACAAGCACATTCTGAAGTTAACACAGATATATGGATCAGAGAACACAAAATGTCCTCGAAATTTCTTAGAGGCTTACAGGTTTTTAAGGAATATTTAGAGTCATAGAGGGAAAAAATACACACAAGTGTTAACTCCTTTTTTTTTTTCTTTGCACTGGTGCTTGAGTTTGTAACAGTGCACTGGTTAGGATTTTTGCAGGAATGGCCACTGGGTGCCACTGTTCTGCTGCAAAGAAAAAGAGCTGAAACGACATTTTTGTTGTAGAAATAAGTTTTTTATTATTAAAGTATGTATGCTACTGCTTCATATACCCATCTTTTAGAAATGACACGGCTGCACAGTTCACAGTGAGCTTTTTCATAGCAGAACAATAGGAAAAGGGGAACTGAGAGACTGAAAAACCTGTTTAAACTCAACAGGCAATATAACCTTGGAGAAACTTTCTTATAACAGTATATTTTCTACTTAATAAAAGAGAGACCTGCTATCCAGCTTCAGTTTTGTTATTCATTTGCTGAATGACCTTGTGGAACTCACTAGGAACTTTTTTTGCCCAGCTGTGCACAACTGGTTTCACAATACACAAATATGTTTGTCAGATGTTCAAATGTACATAGAAACAGAATTTCATGCACTTAATTGGTCTTAGACTATATCGTGTATGTGCAGCTACAGTAGCTGTGCACATGCAATTGGTGCATTTCTCCATGTGAAAACCACATCCTTGACTTCTCTGAGCCTTATTTTCTTCTGTTAGGAAACAGGGTTCACAATGAGTATGTAATTTATGACAAGAACAACACTGCAGGGAGAGACCGTTATACAGATGGGTTCATACACAGGTTTTGGCCTCTGAAAGAAGTAACTCAAGAAGCCGAAGTCCAGCTGAAGAGAGACTTGCAGCTTTAGAAGCAAACAACAGCACCTTGGGCTGGGAGAGGACAGAAGGTGGAATTACATGGCTCTGAGCTGCCACTGCCCATTCAAGTAATTATAACTACAGTACTGGAAGTCACCAATTGTCCCCAGCTGTAACATAAGCATATTTAAGGTCTAAATAAAACTCCCTGAAGTCAGTGAAGAAAGACATGTTCAGATGTTGCCAGTCCAAAGCATTAAGTAGAAAGCAGGAAAAAGAAAAGTGAGGAAAAACTGAACTCCTTGAAAGTCCAGAAGATAGACTTAAAAATATGAAAAACATCAGAAAGAATATACCAGCCTGAACTCCATGGTAACATCTTTATGCCAAATCAGGAAGATCTTTCCAATTATGTAGGCAGTTTTCAACATTAAAAAAAAACTTATTATAATGAGAAAGAAAATTGGTAAAGTTTGTTGCAAATTTGTGAGATTATTAATGCCATTATCTTAAACAATCGTACTTAATTTTTCTAATATGTTATACTGCCTAAATGTGGGCTGACAGTTATTCATTGCATTGTTCTGGTGCATATATGAAACAATTTCAGAAATGCTAAATGACCTGTTAAAGAAAGACATTTTAACAACAGATTTGGATTGGTCTTCTTAATCCATTGCATTAGCCAAAACCCTATCACATTCCTCCAGAATAATTTTCAAGAAGTCGAAAGGACGTTGTTCATGTTTTATACCTTTCTGTGCATAAGACTTACCAGATCCTTTGTATTTTTAAAGTCATTCAGAACTCCACAGAAAATATTGTGTTCATCTCAAGTACCTTACAGAATTTTTGAAAGGGCATTTGGAAAGATCTAAAGAATATTTCCTATGTCTTTCTTGGTTATCTAAAACAACATTTCTGAGTTTCCACCTAAGAATTTGGAGTCACCATTTTTCGGACTGTTAGACACCCAGCTATGCCTACCCTACTTAAAGAGGAGGACTGTCCATCCTGCTTCCTTTCAGTCACTGGCAGCTTCTAATTCCCTGCACTTAAATTTCCTCACCCGTCCTCTGCAGTGTTCTCAGTCCTCATGAAGTTCAACAACAAAAAAGCACAGCAGGACAATAAATAGTTTGATTGGAGTCCTGAACTCCCCTGCAGGCAGCCGGGTGGGTGGCAGGTGACTGAGCCAGGACAAGGTTGTCTGCGCGTCTTACCTTTCGTGCTTGGAGTTTAATAGGAGGTAAAAATTGTTTTCTGTGTGATGCTGCCTGCCTTCCTTCTCCTGAATTGACCAGCTCAGGTACTGTACAGTGAAAACTGTTCCACTTCAAGGGATTGATGGGCAAAGGGCAGATCACAGCAGACACAGACATGACCTTAGGGCACTTCCAGCTGTCCTTGCTATATCAAATAGTTTGTAAACAGTTTCTACTTTGAGACAACAAAGATGAGTTTTATGAAAACTAGCAAACACTCCTTGGCCTAGATAACTTGGATGCACCTGAAAAGTTAGAGAAAGCAATCTAGAATGACCACAGGTTAAATTGCAAAATATCCAGCCCATGTTCATATTGCACATTGTAAGCTTGGACAAATAGATAAGCTGGCAGTAGTATGCATGGAAAATTTTATGATTATTAATTTTTTTTCCCTTCATGGTTTCCGAAGTGCAATTATTGGGAAAGGGTTGGGACACATTTGCAGTTGTTTTTCTCTCATTATATTCATAAACAACACATAATTGTGCCGTGGGTATAAAGGCCATAAAGGCAAATACAAACAAAGCCATCTGAAACAAACCATGCTGAGATTAAGTGTATTTTCAATTAATATTTAGATCTGCTTCCTGTCCCCTAGTCAAGTGATCTTGCAGCACACCCTTCATGTTAAAGCAGAGAGAAGATACAGGTATAGAGTAAGAGAACATTGCAAGCTTTGGTAAAACAGAGCCAAACATATGGTTTTCACATTCCTAATTTCATTACAGCTCAGCTCTTCTCAGTAATAACAGTCTCTCCCATAATACTTCCAAATGCCCTGAAATACTCTAAGTGAATTTGGTAACTAGCAAACTGCTGTGTTTTCCTGTTCATTAGTATGAACTGTCTTGTTTCACTTACCTATCATGCCAATGTGATATGGCATAATGCAGTGCTACACGCTGTAACAAGTCAGAAAACATTTAAAAGGCCACATGTTTGGTTTTATACTTAATTCTCAACAGCCTGCGCATTGTCCATTACACAACCCAGGTAATTTAATAGTCCAGCTGCTCAAGAAGAAAGTGAAATGACAACTTCTTACAAGTTCAACTTGTTTTGTTATTATTCATCTGTGAATGTATAAAGGATTTTTACCTTGTTAGGGTATTTTTTTCATTTTTTGCAGAAACTTACACTCATGGCTTTCATGAACTTATAATAAAATTTAATATAAAATATTAAACAGTTTGGGAGCACTTTAGATATGCAAATTCACAAGAGTAGAAGTGCTTGAACACTGTGAGAGTTGCCCAAGAGCTGGAAATGAAGCCTGGCCATAGATGCATGAAAACTTAAACTATGACATTTCTTTCTTTAAAAACTCAATACCCAAAGCCTTTCTGATGAAAAAGTGAATACTTATTATTATTATTTAACATCATATGACGTTTTCTCTATTGTACACATGTACTTTTATAAAACTGGCTCAGAACTTGGAGGAGACCACGGCCCTGGACATTTTCCCAAGCTATTCAATATAGGGAGTAAATTCCAACTGGGAAGAAAGCTTGCTCAGGACAGAAGTGAGGTTTCAGCCCTCCTTCAGCCAGCAAGCCTCAGTGCTGGGCTTACAGGCATCAGGAATAACTTCCAGCCCCTGCATCTATTCTGCTTACGTGCTGAGGAAGCAGAAGACAAACTGGAAAACACACACTGAGGTAGCAGCACTTTTCCTGAACTAAGTCACACAGCCTGTGTTACATAACTTAATTCCTCCCCTTTCCAAAACTGGCAGCTTTCTCAGGAAAGATTAGCACTTAGATGCAGGGTATTCCTGAGGGAATCCAGAAATAGTTCCTAAAAGGCAGAGTTGGCTCAACCTGAAACTACACCTGTATCAGAGAAGATGAGCAATTTTATCACTATTTTACATGTCCTGCCAGGCACAGCTGAGGTGAGGGCACCTCTCTGATTTCACATTTCTTCTGAAGTGATAAAGAGTACCTCACACTGCAGGTTTAATGTGTAAATACTTCTCACTTTAAAAACTAAAGTAATATATGTATTGGAATCGGGTAGCACTAATATACCTGATCTCTTCATCCTACTTCCCCTTAGTTAGGACAATTTTTTATTCTAAACCAGCAAAGCCTGACTCTTGTCATCAGAAAATCCCAAAAGAGCTCAGCATTATTTGCCAGACTGGGGACCTATAGCACAAAGCACTGCGGCCACAAGGGCTCCCAAAGAGCCAAGCAGAACTCAGATCTTCAGATTCCCAGCACAGTCCTCCCTCCGCTGTGAGAGTAACAGGAGTGAAAACCAGGAAGGCTGAGCTTCCCAGCCTGTCACTCTGACATGGGAGCACCTCTTCTGGGTAGCACCAGAGTTTAGTATTAGTTCTATTTTCAGATTATCTCTTTCAAACTTGTTCCAAGTTTCCATTTCTATTGGCTACACTTGTACATAATCTTGTACCAGCCTGAGGATGGTTAATAAATTTAACCTTTTTATCTCAGTTTTCTTCTTCTAGCAATTCTTTTGTATTAAATAGAAGTAGTAACATATAAAAGGTCAAACGGGGATAAACCTAATATGATTGTTTACATAGTATGGTACTAAATGCAATAAGAACCATCCAGGGAAATGACCTTTACCCCTGTAAAATTGAAACACTTAAAAAGAGGGTAATTTGGTGCCAGCCAAAATCTATTTTAGCTTACCCTTCATTCAAAAGGTGCACCAAATTGCATTGTGTGGCTGCTTGATCAGGTACAGATTAGAGGTCATCACAAGTTCTATAAATCACTGTATTCCTGGATAGGAAAGGAGTAAAATCACAGCACAACACCAAAATGAAACCAAAACAAAAAACATGTTGGAGTAATAATACCCTCACACTGAAAATCTTTGGCCCTAAGTCCTGCATTTATTTATTGTAATCAAAACCCCTCATTGAATATTTACATGCAGGACAAGACCTTGGACGATAATGATTATGAAGTACCCATGTATTATTTATACTTTTAAATATCTGTGGCACACACAGAAGCTTCTAGTGTTAGATAAAGCAAAATAGAATCTGCTTCTCTTCAAAAAGATATTTCATTTTCAAATAATAATGCATTACAGGTTTTGTCAAAGAAATTGTCTTGCTCACCCATTACAGAAGCCTTACACCTGACCACAACAAATGCCTTAATGAGTAGAATTTGAGACATTCTAGAATATTGTGAATGCAAGGCAGATAATAATGAATGTTTTACTTTTAATCAAAATATATATCTATCATTTGTAAAATCCATAAATCACTCCAAGAGAAGAAAGAAGATTACATGAAGAATTTGATACACTTCTAACTGAAATAAATGCATCAACTATTAAAATAAATGTGTGTATTACAGGAAAAATTGATCAAAATCAGGTTCAATATTTCATTCACCAAATCAGACACATCCCTGTTGAATCACTGCTTATTCAATACAGAATGAGATGCATCATCTATCAAAACAGATATCTCCTACAGTAAATCAAACTCACCATCTGATTCAAATATGTCTCCTACTGAATCAAAAATATCACCCAATGCATCAACTATGTGGCATCAAATACATGGCATTTTAAAGAATTACCAAGCAGAATGCCTCTAGATTTAATAAGGATAATGTTTACATTAAAATTTATTTAGACAAAGAGATCAGTTATTTCCAGGCTCTCTAGAAGGCTGATTCTTGGAATAGGGACCATTATTATACTAATGTTTCCCCGGAGTGTCCTTCATTTAAGGCATTTTGCTAGGAAGAGGTGCTTTCCCCATCTCAGGAGAAAAGGAGGGCTTTCATTCCACTTTGATTCATTCCTCCAAACTTCTAACACCTAGAATCAAGCTCTAAGCAGTCACGTGGTGTCCCCAGCTTAACTGTTCCAGTTCCTCAAAAGGAAGTGTCAACCAATGGGTGCAGAATACCCCAGTCCAAGCATCCTTAAATATAGAGGTGCAAATATTACCAACATCAACACAAAAATTGCAGATACCACAGACCACTCAAAAACCAACTAATGGAGTGATCACCCACAGCATTTTTCTGTCACAAACCCAAGTCTGTGTTTAGCCCTTGAGTACATATATGGCCTCTAGAACACACTGTCAGAGTGTCAAGGAGATGCCAAGTGTTCATATGGGCTGGAAAGGATAGTCAGGAAAGTTAGAGAAGAAGATTCCATCAAACATTATCAAATACACAGATGTCATTTCACACAACTGACAAAGTGTGCTATGATACACTTAACCTCAGACAATCATTTTCATACTCTTACACACTGTAGTAGATCTCATATTCTTTCATGCAATTTGGGTGTCTGAATCCAAGCTGTGCACAGATAACACCACTGTTCACAAGCATCAGAACAATCTTTTCTGCAGACTCAATGCCGTACTGACTGTGTCTCACATTTTGGAAAACATATCATGACAGAGGGAACAGGTTTCCACATTCACTCAGTGGCTACAGCACTCAATGAAGGAGGAACACCACTGGCTTGCAGATGAGATACTCCATCAGCCTGATATGGTGAGAATCAAGCTTTCTTTATTTTGTTGAGAGCTCTTCAGATGTTGGGTTTGAGACTATTGAGTATGGTTGACCTTGTGCCTCTCCTTTTAAAGGCAGTTTAATACACAGCAAAAAAAGAGGATGAATTCTGAGGTAAAGAGGGAAGCTGACAGCACAGAGCCTAACAGTACCGTTGTAGCAGTGAAAGAAACCAGGCAGATTTGGTTTCCACTCCCTGCTTCCTATACAGGAATTGATCTCTCAATTTTCATCAGTGCTAAGAAATTAGAGTTCAATATAACTCATGTTAAAACTGGCCACACCTGATGTTATAAGGACTGTCAGGATCAGATTAAGTCATCTACAGTGGCAGAATGTTTAAAAGACAGTCTTGTTAACCCAGGCAGCTTAAATATTCTTTCACGGATGATAAAATTTGTTCTGTTTCAATTGGGACACTCCCAGATTTTGGGTTTAGCTTATAAATTAGGCTATAGAACTAGTGTTCCTATTGCAAGCCATTGAAAGGAACAACAAACCATGTTTGTTACTCATCTGCTGTTCCCTATTATCTCTCTCCTCCGTCAATATAAGCATTGATTATAATTGCAGTTTTGCCCAACTCAGATTGATTAGAATGTAAAGCAACAAGACCAGTATAATTATGTCAAAGAGAAACATCTACTGACATGAGACAAAGCTGACTGCTGCTTGATATATCACTAGCAAGTGGAAGAAACTTATTTTTTGGTTACACTTGCTAAGAATCCTACAGAAATACCATTCTATCCCGCATTTCAATAGTCTTCATAGGAAAATATACCATAAGGTTGGCAAATCCAGTCAAGGGAAGAAGCAATTTTCAGACAGGATGTCTCTACCAGAAAAGTCATACCTCTTAAATCTGACAGAGTTAACATGAATACTGTCTGTACATTTAGTTAATTAAGAATCTGAACAGCAGGAACAGTTTCTAAAGACATGACCTTGCAGAGAGTGATGTTTATCTTAGGTTTGGATGTACACTGCTGGGCCTGGATATACTTCAGGCAGCAAGGTGGGTATTGCTTTGTTACACCTCCTCTGCTGGATATTGTCACAGCTTGAAGCTGAAAGTGGATAATAATTCCTCCTTCCAAAGGACAGAGCAAGGCTGGCTGTAGGAGCAGCCAACAGCAGGCAGGACATGTTAAATTCAGATACAGAATATAAATATCAGGAGTAAGCGCAACCTCAAACTTATTATTTTCTTTGCAACGCTTGTTGTTTCTCTATGGTATGCAGAGAGCTCCAAAACTGAAAGGGTGTATAGGAATAGGCAAAAAGATTTATTTGCTTCTTTTCTGTGTCCCTCTCTTTCAAAGTACTCATTATATTACATTATATTGTACTATCTATTTCTATATCTTGCTATTTAAAGGAGCTTAAAGCCATTAAACGCTGATTTTGTTAATGGCATTTGCTCAAACCTAAGGCACAAGGGAAAATATTCAAAAGGTGCTAAACAGAACATGAAGTTTTAAAATCATGGCTCTAACACTGAGGAGTTGGGAATTTTTTCCACAGCTTACATTTCAAAGAAACTCCTACTTTTACAGTATGTCTTTAAGAAACTCTATGTTAATTAAGACAATATAAAAATAAAATAGAGAAATCCTTTTTTAAAAATAATTACAAGATTGTCTTAAGTAAAATTTAATTAATATAGATAAAAGCTAATCCTTTCTTCTTAAAAAAAAATGAACCAACATATTTAGCTTTACAGCAAAGTAACCAGCACTTTACACAAAGCCTTATTTTCTTTGCTTCCAAGGCATATTCAGGTACTCCTTTTAAAGCCTACCCATAGAAAAAGTAAATCAATTAAACTCAATCAAATCACTTACAAATCCCTGTAACATTACGATTAGTGAAACATTCTTGGTTAGCTTTCATGGGAGTCAAGCAGCTAAATTCTCCACTCTCCAGTTCGTTAAAAAAAAAAAAAAAAAAAAAAGGAGAGAAACTAAATCAATTATTTTGAACATTTCACAGGATCACAGGATTTGCCATACTATTGTTCCACCTATTCAAGTATTATCTGTCCGCAGGCAAAGCTTCTTATGTTACACATGGCTGTATTAAGTGTACATAGAGGGCAATCCCCCTTCTGCCTGAGTCCTCCAGGTGATCTGTTTTCATGCTGATGCCTGAGATTAGATGAAGCAATTGCTATTTTAATTCACAAAGCTGTTCAAACTGTCACTAAGATTATGCTGTGTTTCTAGCAAAGATTCCTGATGTACTGCTCTTCTGTGTTAGTGCATATGTATCAAAATATTAAATACTTGCAAAACTCACCCCTCCCTCAAGATCTTCTTTCCTCATTTCTGAAGTTTCCCACTACGTGCAGCTCTGCCACATTTCTGGGCAGGGCTGGCCCAGACAGCTGTGACGGAGCCCAGTTCCCAGAAACTGGCACAGCACTGGCATTGGTCAGTGGCTTCAGGGAGGGAAAGGATGAAGCCCCGGGAGCCGCTGAGAAAGTTGTAATCTGATTTTTAGACAATATTATCTAAACCTTGTCAGATCAATGTTCTATGCAGCTATACTTACATTCAGCCTTTTAAAATCAAAGACTTAAACTAGCATCTGGTAGAAGCAGAAGAATCCTGCTGGCTGTTCAGTGAAGAGCCGCGAGGCACCAATGAATTCAGGACAGCCAGTTGCTGCAAAGAGAGTCCTCTAGACACTTCATTAAATTCCTACATGGCTTATTTTTCTGATAAAGAAAACATGGGCTAACTAAGGAACACACTGTATTACACTGAGAAGCTAATGAGCACAGCAAACTCACCACACCACTGTCCCCTGAAAGTTATATGACTTTCTTACTTTAACACTAATTGTACTTTGTAGCAGAACCACCAGGAAGCAAGCACATTCAGAGGTGTGTAAACATTTAAGACAAAATATTTAAGCAAAATAGAGATTTTCTGAGTCCTCTATCCATAAGAGTAATGCTGACCCTTTTGAAATAAGATGCTATGCTTCTGAAATGTCTCTGAAAGTATACATAGTCTTTTAGGGCAAAGCTTTTACAATTCAAAGTAGTTAAGACCAAAACTATGGAAGAACTAGAGGCCATGCAGATATATTGTTGGTGTCCATGAAAACTTAATTCGTACTTAATACAGAACCAGAACAATGACCAGATAAATGGAGTTACTGGGGTTCCTGAACAGCTGTGTCTGCACAGAAAATGTCTGTGGTCAGAAGTACCTTGTTTCCACATGCAAAAGAGTAAAGATCCTGAAAAAGTTCACTAATCAAAACTGCAAGAAATCACACATTTTACTTGCCATTTAATGTGTGTTTTTTCTCGGAAAAATGCTTTTTATCTGTCCCTTTCAGTGACAAATCTTGCATCAGTATCTTCTGAAGTCGCTAAATCTACATGATTTTCAAATGTGCTATAGTAAATGGTGTAATGTTACTGAACACCACAGACAGATCTGAGGTGGACATGGATGTTACAGAGGCTCATTATCATCCTCATTTCATGCTTTAATAAGTAAGACTATACTTTTAGGAGTGGAATTTAATCTCAATGCTAAAAAAAGTTATGCGTATCTTGCAACTTTGTACAGTGTGTCTTGAATATTTTGTTGGTTCTTTTTGCTCCTGACTGTGTATTTAATAAGGGCAGACCCATTATTCATACCTCTGCTATTAATCAAAGCTGAGAATTCTGTAGAGAAGTAGGAAATTGAAATCTGCTCCTGCAACCTAGAGCTGAACAATTATGACTTGATTTAGAAGGAGCCACTTTACTACCTATTTAAACACAGCTCTGCTGCAGAATCTGGGGACTTTTCAGATAATCAAAATGCTACAGATTTAGCACTTTTAATTTTTGCTCCATCTCCTGCCAGCTTGAACTCTGATTATAATTACCATTTCATCTTCTCCTGAATGACATTGTTTTATCAGAGGAAGACACTGTATCTAGAGTCTGAGCGCAATGATTAGTAAGGAACCAGTATTCAATGGGAAACAATAAGTGTGCCCTGAAATGAATCAGGATGGGAAGTAATAATGTGAAGCTACAAAGAATCCCAAGTCCTTGAGACATAATGCATAACCCCCATAGCTCTGCAATGCATGTGAGAACATACAGAGCTAACTATGCAGAGAAGTAAAACAAAAGAGAAAAAAAACCCTTTATTTAATATCTGACATTGCAAGTTGATGTATAAACTTCAGGTCTATTTTTCCTCTTATGTGGTATTGCTGCACAATAAAATTCTCAAAGTTAAAGGTCCCTGGAGAAAGAGCGAATCCTGAAAACCATTTTGCCTCCTTTGTAACCCAACAGCATGCAACACTAGAAAGAATTGTTTGGGAAAATATGTTTACTGCCAAAATGTCAACTGAAATGTATTTTATAAACATTTTGTACAGAAGTTATGCAAAGATAAAGACCATAAAGGAAATTATTTTTAAAAAAGGATGAATAATTTTGTTCTTAGTAGCATTTATAAGGTGGAGATTGCATTGAACTTATCATACCAAATTATTCAGAACTAGGAGACAAACTGTAATTTAAGTCTTGTAAAGACAAGATTGCCTATATTATTGCTAAAAACCTAACCAAAAAGTGTTCATAAGGTTTCTTGGTTTGCTACCAAAGCCCCAGTGTTTGAATAATGCATAACTGTCTCCTTGCTACAGGAGAGGAAGACACCTTCAGGTTCTATGTGGCAGGGGCCTGAGAGGGATGGATTTCTTTTAAAAAGCAGCAGTTGAGCAACTCCAAATACCTCTCAAGTTACTGTACTTTCCCTTGTCTCCAAGAAAAGCGCATTTGTTATTTGGTCTGTTAAAGCATAAGCCCACTGAAGGCTTTAGAAAAGGCAGCTTGCTCCCGTGAACTGCAATTTAATTTCCTTTCCAGTGAATTTCAGAGCAGGCCATTGAGCATGAACCCTTCCCTAAAGCTGAGCTTCACCCACAGTGAAAAATATGACCAGTTCAGTCAGTATGGTTGCTAGGCTAGCATGCAGCAAGGGAATAAATTAGCTACAAAATAGTCAGAGTTTCAAGCTTTTGTGCACCTCTAAAATATCAATAAGTAGTGTTCTGGAGTTGTTGAAAAATTATGTGCTTGAAACAATGCCCTCAGGAAGCCACTGCCCCATACATTATGTAAGTCATATTGAGCTCTCTTTGGCTAACCTCAAACACAGGCTTAGAAAACATCTTAGAATAATATTGCCCTCCTGAAAAATAATATCAAAAACCCCAACAAATAAACAACTAACCAACCAAGACAGGTATTTATTTGTCAAGGAAACCTAACAGTGTCTCTGTAACTTCAAGACCTATTTGACAACATAAATCTGAGAAGCAGGCCAGGGTTGCAGCTTAGCAAACTGAATTTTTCCCTTTATGAGGAACAAGGAGGCTTACAGTTCCTTTGGCACCTGACTAGTATGTAATACTGTGGGCCACAGGCTCAGATTCACTAAGAGTGAGCTGTGACGATTTCAGGCTCCATCTACAGTATGTGAATCTGCTTCCAAATCCAGCAGATTGAGTTTGAAGACCTGCTGCCATCCTCCAACCAAGGCAGGTCTTTGTCACCAATCCTGCTGCATCTGTTCAGCCTTCAAAGCAAATTTAGTTCGAGTGCGTGCCTGTTCTCCAAATGAAATCTTTAGAGAATCTGCAAAGGGAAATAAATGGTGGAGCAAATAGTGAAGTAAAGGTGAACAAAGGCCACAACCAGTAAATCAAAGCTGCCCTTACAAAACAAGCTGCCCTATGTACAGCCAACACCCCTTCCTCTGAGGAGACAGAACCTTTCTTTCCTGCTTTTGAATGAGAACGGGGAAGACATGTGGAATGTACCTGCCAAGAGAGGAACCAAATGCTGTAAGGAATCTGTCCTTGTCCAGCATTTCAGCAGAGTTTTTCTCGTGCAAAGTCAATCACAACTTTGTAATTTCAAGGACAACAAGAACATCCTGAATTCTTTTAAGAGATGCTCCTCTCTAGCCAAAGGTCTACTTTTCATCTTTTATTACATGGGCATAAACAAACAAACTGTTTAATGGATGAAGACCTTGCTCTGTGGCAGTGGGCAATTTTCAATATACACCCTATGCATCTGACCAAGATTTCATCAGATTGAAATACTTTAACCTTAACCAAGGAAACACATAAGCAAATCTACTACATAGGAATACTACAAAGAAAAGGGCAGTATATGAAGAATTGGAGTTCTTGGATTGACCTTGAAAGTTCATTCATAGTTCTTAAAACAAGAAAAAAAACAGAGGAAGTTTTCATCATGGAAAAAAACAGCACAGATATTCTGCATTAATATTTCCTCCCTAATGGTACTCAGGACACAACAAAACATTCTACTTTCTTGGGGAACAAGACTGAAGGATGAAGAAATTAACTTGATTAGTTGGTTACATTTCCACAGACACTACATCATTGCAGGACTCAGGGTCTATCAACACACTGATATTAATGAAAAATACAGTGATAAACAATCTCTAAAATGTTACTGCTTGAAGTCTGTTGATATGAGCCCCAGGTATTTCTAAGTAATCATTGTTTCATTTCTGTCAGGAAAATAATTCATGAATTCCTTATTTCTGCAAATGCACCCTTCTTTATGACAGTAATTATACTGAAATCATTTAAACATTTACATATAGAACATGAAGGAGTCCTCAAGTGCATGTAGGATTCAGCCTACAGACAAGCCCGAGCATCTGTATTATTTGAGAATAGTTTTCCCCTGCACTCATATTTCATAGCTATCATCTCAATTTAGAGATAAAAGCTATGGGAAATTTAAAAAAAAAAAAAAAAAAAAAAAAAAAAAAGAGTTAACAGTAAGTTTAATTTCCCTTGTAGAACTGATCCAAAGCAAACAATTTGCTGGATACTGGTCCCATCACTGTTAGCTGAGGATTTCACTATTAAAATAAGGAAGAAGCATGAAACTATCATGACACAGGAAACTAAACAATCCACACTTCAAATGAAAATATCTGTAAAGATCCCAACAGAAGGGAAAGTTGTTTTTTTTCTTTTTAACTACTAATTTGTTCTTTTCTCCCAGTCACCTGTCGTTCCCTTTTCCCAGCCTTTCACCTCTCCTTGACAAATCAAGGCTCTTCTCTAAAGGATAACTCTGGTTTTGCATCTGTAGCATTTCAGTACTGAAGACAGAAAAAAAGTCAACGAATACTATAAATGAAACACGTTTGTGGTAGTAAATCCTGACAGAAGACCATTGATGGCCTGTACACTATCACAGACTGGAAAACAAAGAAATGAGTCATGAATCACCCAAGACACGAGTATTTCCTTTTGACCCTAACTCTTTTTATTTTTTGTGTTTCCCTGGTAAGCTGTGGAACTTTTTACCTTAACTAAAATGTTAGCATTGTGTTTATGTCGCTATAAAGTTGATTGAGAAATGTGAAATCAGAAACCAATCAGGAAAAATGATTGCAGCATCCAGAGTAGGTAATTGGCATTTGAAATACAGTTCTTGAGAAAGGAGCCTGAGTTCCTATGCAATTCTTTGCTCTTTGAATGACTAATTGTCATGGGCAGCCAGTCAGAGGCAGGGATCTATCTGCATGCTTGGAGTTATTTAGATAATAATTGTTACTACTGAAAGCAGGTGCTGTAGATAAAGAGGTAATGAGGATGTAGCACAGAGGGAAGAGACAATGAGGCATCAGCACTATGATATACCTTTAAACTCTTTGGCAATTTATAACATGACACAACATACCACAAATTGGGTGCCCACCTTCATCTACAGAACTTGGCAGTTCTGTGTTACCCTTATGAACTGACACACATTTTTCAGAGCTCTGGGTCACCACAGCTCTGTGGTTATCATGAAACAACAAATCTTGAAAAGCAGAAAACACACACTGCATTTCTGAGGGTTTGGTCCTATCTGATCTGAGCACACATTGCTGGCTGGCTTCAATTCTATGTTTACAGCAAGTGAAGGCACAGTCAAAGCAAATGTATCATCAGTCCATTATTTCATAAAGGAATATGGTTGCTCCTATACAGTGAAGTTATCCAACTGGTTTATGTACTGATCTATATTGACATTACTACTTGACCAACTCACACAGAACTAGAAAATGGTTCAAAATGAAAGTAATACACCAAAACAGCACATAAATTTCTTATTAAAATTTCAGGAATTTTGAGAAGCCTTTACAATCTGTCTCACGTCAGAATCAGTCACTGGCTCTCACTAAAATCATGTCATACAAATCATGACAAACATCATCAATCCTTCATGTAAACTCAATTACACCTTTTCCAGCTTTCAAGAACGAGAAGCACTAAACAAGCCTATAATTTCAGTTACTATATGATGAGCAATGGCAATGGTTAAATAGTGATACCCTTCTTTTTGACAGTGTGAGGTGTGTGTTTGTGAATTTTGATTTAAGACGTCTAGAAGTAGGCTCCAGAACTGCACAATCCTGTTACAACTATAGACTCCTTTGTAGCCATTGCTCAATCATTTTGAAATCACTGGATCCAGTAGCAACATTTTCACTGTATTTATTTAATTTCCAAGCTTTAAAACACAAATGACTGAATTAACAGATTTACAGGACATTTTAAAATTACTTTTTAAGAATCCTAGTGCTTCATTTCCAACATTTAATATGAGTTGCACTCCAGAATGACCTTTACAATTATACACAACTTAGGAAACTGAGGAAATCAGACTACAAGCTTGTCACCAGAAGAGTGTTTTGAAAATGAAATATCATAAACAATTGTTATTTGTTTTTGCTGCTATTGAAATGAGTGTAACTATTATTAATAAGCAGGTAATTTCTAAAATTATTTCACATGCAGTTGGGCATAAAGCCATAGTTATACATTGCTACATTTTTTGATCTGGATTTTTTGTCTAAACAAAAGAACAGCTCTGATAAGCAATTGGGGTTTGTGTGCATGTGCAAAGGATGGTGCAGCATTCAATGCTGTTTATGTTACCCAGGTATCAGCCAGCAGTGTTATTCCTGAGTTTAACATTACTCCTCTATCCACAGAGCTCTTTTTGTGTTATAAAAAATTACTGTTAATTTTTCACAGTCCAAAGAAAACATGGTGCTCATCTTATTTCCCCCCCAAAAAATCTAGTCATATGATTCTATTAAATGACTCCTGCTAAAACTCCATATACTTTTGTAGGAGTTTTTAGTAACAACTTCAAGCAACAAACTTCACTATGTTAAGAGAGCTGAATTCAGTTTTAGAACTGTTTTAAGTCTATCTTTCTGTTGTTTTCTTTGATAATCTGAATCCTTTTATACTGCCAAGTGCAACATTAAGAAGGATGCTGCAGCGAGAAATCGCCTTCCCAGGAAGAAAAACGCAGAGCAAGCAATATTTAGCCTTCCTTTTTGTTAAATTTTTCTTTGATGAATCAAGATTTTAGATTATAAATGTCAAGGACTTACTCATATTTCTTCAGAACATCGCACATTTTAGCTTATGTCTGCCTTTCATAAATTCTTATTAAATTTAGCATATATACATGACAGGGAGTCAAATGGCATGAAAACATTCTGCTTTTCTTTTTTTCTTTTTTATATAGAAATATTTATGGGACAATATAACATGAAATCTTGTTCTTCATCATACATCTTCGGCCTAAAAAAATCTTAAAAGAGCAAATATCAAGTTATTTAGGGCCCTGAAGCAATACAAAAATGCAAACCACATGACTGCAAACACCAAATATACACAACACATGCACACATTTCTCAGCAGTTGTATAAACCCATTTTTGCATAAAAAATGGAGACATACAAAACATGTCTCTGATGACCAATGACATTTCAGGGTTTACCGTAACCTTAACTTCTCTGCTCATTTTAACCAAAATCCATAGACCACTAAAATTTAGGCAGGGGTTGAACTGGAACTTAGGACTTTGGCAGAGGCCATCTCTTACAGATTCCCAAAGGAATCTGTATTAATATGTCCATAATGTCAATGGCCTAATGGGGTTATAGGCAGCCTAATCATCCCACATAGTACAGTCATCACATTTCAGAGTCTCTTATTGATGAAATGATAAAAATAATAAAAACATATTATTAAACAGTGCCAGTTTAATGGAATAAGTGATTAGGTTGACTAAACCTGTGCAATATCCTTTGATTTAACATTATGTTGGCCTACTTATTTGATATAACTGGTACTGTAGAGCAGTGGATCTGATACAAACATCTCCTGGTGCTCATCAGCATGTTATGATGCTACGATGATGCTGCCATGTGGTGAGACCTAGGACTTGGGTCTTAGATTATGTTCTGAGTAACACTTTGGAATCTGCACTCAGGCTGGCATGTACACAATGTCAGAATAGAATTTTTGTGTTGCTGTGGTCTGCAGACTAGCTTTCTGCATGTATATACATAGGCAGATATATACCTGTCTATATATTTTCATGGAAGTTCATTTGCATTGAAATGTATCTCATTAATTTAGCCATGTTTTACAGGAAATAGAATTATTCGTTTAGAATGGTGGCTGCTTCTTTAAGACACCCTTTTTCCTGCTGCATGGCAGATGGATGGCTATAATGCCATCACTTGATACCATGCCGATTTGTGACTGTGTCGTTTTGTTAGAGCCTGCTGGTTTTGTGTAGAAATTTGCTGTTGGATTAGGGCTTTTGCCAATCTGGGCAGAAGAAAAAGGCTATTTAATGTGTCTTGAGCTGCCATATGGTGTGGATAAAAGAAGTAGTTTCATGGCAGTCATGAAATCTGATGCATATGAGTAAGTCCATGCGGCTTTGCCATATTCCCTGTCATATAGTGCACCTGCTGCTATCAGGTATTTTACATGGAAAATATGATTGTCATAGCTCTTGGTCCTGGATGTACCTCAGGGTTAGAAAGCAGTACCTCTTCTGATGTTTCAAGTGCACGTGGAAAAGCCAACCACATGAACTGGAATGTGAAGTGAGGAAATGCCCAGCTTACAGCACGGCTGACTCAAAGTGTACTTCAGCATAATATTCATTTACAAATCCACAACATCCACTTCGAATTTTATGGCATTTTAACAATAAACTTAAATCTCACTATTCTGTCTCAGACTAGATGAACAGAACATACTATGGAAAGAAGTGATAATAGCACTCTCTCCAAGGAAAACTCACGAGTCTTAGTCTGGATCTTGTGCTGGTTTACTCCGATAAATCTCATCCGGCTTCCTAATTCATTTCTGTCAGAACTGTGAGACCAGCAATGTCCACTAATATAATTCTTATCTTCTTTTCCTTTCCTTCCCTCTTTTCTCCCCTTAATCCCTGAACAAGTCTAGAAGAAAGCAAATGGAGGCAAGGATGTCTTCAATCTAACACTACAGTTTTCTCTATTAATAATGGGAGAAATTCTGGCTCCACTGTAGCTTCACTACTGCAGTCAGTATTTTTCTTGAGGCAGACAGTCTCAAAGATGTTTAGCAGTGAACGGATTTCCTTGAGAGGATATGTGAATGTCACCACCATATAGAAATACCATTATGTTAAAACTATAAGCACTGAAAATCCTTATAACATCGTTCTTCAGTGCTCAGTTCATCAGACACACCAACTAACTGCATCACTTTGAGGCACAATTTTCAGACTAGCCACCTCCAGCCTGGAATCCAGAAGTACCAGTAAACCCCAAGGCTCTTCATGTAACAGGTGTCCTGCTGAGCAGCCTTGTAGGAACTGAAGCACTCAAGGGCACATGTGCAGACTAAACCTGAAGCTATCTAAGGAATTTCAAGAGACATAATTAATGTTCTATAGAATTAAGTAGCCCTCAGCATTAGGTGATGGCTGAAGAAAAATTCTCAGGACTATAAATGCAATAACATAGTATTTCTGTCTAAAACCTGCTTGGGGCTTCTTAATTCTGCAGGGGATAATCCTCAGGGTAGCATATAGACTGTGGAAAATACTACTTGTTTAGCTATCAGATTTTCTTCAAGAGATACTTGAAGCCTTATATTCACTTGACAAAAAGGAAAAGGCTCAGGATGTCTGCAAGATTTAGAGTGTGTCATACATAAAAACTTCTGGCAGGAGTGTTTTCTCTTACAATAAATATGAAAATACTGTGAACAACAACTCTTCAGCTTTGTTTAAGGTATATTTCTAGGAGAGAAAACACAGGACAATACAAAGGTGAGGTGAAAGATGGAGAGAGAAGGCCTTTTTGTTTATTGCACAGCAGAGTGTGGTACTTCAGTGCAACTCTGGAACACAGTTCAGAGGCTCACAGGGCCCTGCAGCCAAACCAGCTTATCCTGGTCAAACGCCACACCCAAATTTATCACAAAACCGGGGCCCAGCCTCCAGCACAGCTAGAACTTTGCTCATTTGCAATGCTTATTGAAACATTTGTTACAATGCTGTCATGCAATAAACACCAATGTCAAGCCTTATTTTCTGGATTAAATCCATTTACTAAAAGCGAACAGATTTCTAGGAGGGTTAAAGATCCTAATAGTTCTTGGAGAACCACACTGACAAGGTCACACCTACGCCATTGCACAGTGCATGTTCTGCCCTGCATTAGAAGTGTCCTGACCTTGCAAAACTCAAGTTCCATAGTCTCTGCCAAACTTCAACCACATGCTGAATATAAGGACAGGAACTGATATTGTGGATCTCAAGAAAGATCAGTTAAGAAGTCATAAAGAAAGCTTAAAGAGACAAATCCTGACAAACTAGCCCTACATGGTTATGTGGTTATGTGTATGTTTAAGACACTCCTGAAACAGCTCACCTGGTTCCACCTGGTTCCAACCAGCTCTTGGTTGCTTTTAAATTTTTTCACCACTGGAAAGGTCCACATTATAACATAAATTATATCAGCCATCTCTCAATGTACCTCAGCTGGAACTTTCTCATCTACAACTTTCATATATCCAATCTACTGGATTTAGTTTAGCAAACAACTTTCTTGGAAATTGCTTTGTGTGCATTGAATGTTTTGGTAAGCAATATATCCCCAGGGCTGCCAGATCACTCCATAGTAGCAGATGTGCATGTTTTAGAAAATCACTACCATAAGGAATAGCATAATTATATTTACTGCTGTTTGTTACTGCACCACATATCAACTAGTAGGAATACTGGTACAACTGAGACTCGCTAAGAACTTCTTTTCTTCCTTGCCATAATATACATAATTATGTTTTCTTTCATCTAATTATAATTAAAGATTACCTGCTCACTAATAAACTTTTCTTGCAGTGTAAACCAAACTTAGGGCCTGCTGAAGGCAACTGAGGATGTGTCTTAAGGATCGGAAGACTTTGGTTTATATCCTTTCGAGTTTTTCACCTGTCTTATAATTTCACTTTAGTATCGGTTTCTAAAAAGGTGAAATTTTTGTAACAGAACATGCATTTCTGACGGACCATCTTGCTAAATTTTGTGATATACATGCATTAGTTATCTGCTGACCCAAAGCGCTACACAAAGTTCTGCAAGCATTTAAAGTGTACTACTGAAGATCCGACAAAAACCTTCTGTGCTATTTTCATGTTCAGAACCAAAGGGAATTTAAAAAGCAAGATAAACTGTCCAGGGGATGATAAAATTTCAAAAAGATTTTATTGAAAACATGTTGCCTGAAACACTCAAGAACCTTTTTATTTGATAAAGTGTTCTTATCCCTTTTTGTTTCATTTCTGATTTGAGAATACATATGCTGATTTTCTTTCTCATTTACATTTCAATTATTGCTCCATTAGTCTTAGATATATTGTGAATTTGTAGCCTTTTGAAAACTTATTATAATTTCCACACATATACAAGGCCAGAATAGCCACTTTTAGATTAAATGAAAAGAAAGAGAATAAAAAAACTTGTAGGAAATTGAAATCACTTCAGTTGACAAAATGTCGGTCCATCTACCAGAAGGAGCTTCTTAGAAACGTGTAGTATGTCTTTAGAAACCAAAGAACACGGATGACAATATAGAAATTTATTCCTCTAGGAATATCCTTGAATCTTTTCCACTCTAATTACAACACACTGTCCTGGCTTATCTGTCTTATTACAAAAGAATCAACTCGTGTCTGGAAAACAAGTTTGTTCTTTGCAAACACGAGAGCTGGAATTCATGGTCTCTGTACATATTTACTGGGGTAACTACTGTAAAATAGAGACTGGTGAGGAATGAATTAGTGTACTGCAAGACTGACATTCCTACTGTGCATTAGGTAATTAAACCCTGTGTGGGTGTTTGATTGAAGTGCAGAACTAACTGACTCACTGTTTTTCCTTGAACCAGAGGGCAACTCTTTGGACCCATCAGTCAATTATTCAGAGAATCCTTTAGTGTATTAGTGCTTGTGGCTACCCGGGTCCCCCCAAAGACACACGACCACACAGATGTAGTGTCAAAGGAGAAATCCGTTTATTGTTTACAAGAATGCCTTTTTATAGTCTACTTATAGTTTATACTTTTCTAACCACAACTGATAGCTAAGACTTTCAGCACAGGGCAGTTCAAATGTCAGCACCCACTGAGAAGCAGTTCTCATATCACTTCTCTCTTGTCCAGTCAGACACCGTGTTGTACAAGCATCTTCCTTACATGGCATGGTCAGTCCTTTCACTTTCAGTTCAGCTCCTTCTTCAGCTCCTGGGTCCTAGATTCCACCTGCTATCTGTGACTTACAAAAAACATTCACTGGCATTTCCCTACAAGTGCTTACATTAGAATGTCCAAGAACGTAATGCCACGGTCATGAACAAATAACGGTATAAATTGCAGGTAATGGATCTTATTTCATAATAAATCTAACTGATAAAAGCAAGGCCAGCCATAGTAAGTGTATATAACATAGCATTCAGCTTTTTGATGCCTATGATTTTGACAGGTTCAAAATTCCAAAACAGACGGAGTTTTGTTTCAACATGAAGATAAAACATAGTACACTACACTTTTGAAATACTGGTGTCTAAATATCAAGGCACCTCAGAATTTGTAGTATTAACTTTTTCCTCACAATAGACAATGAAAAGATCAAGCCCTACTCTCTTCATTTAAGGCTGGGTCCAGAGATATTCTAAGCATTCACAGGAAGCTCATGCCAAACACTGATCAGAATAATACTGTTTCTCAAGAAAACCCAACCCATGAAATTATCATCTCTCCCTTCCTAACTCTTCCACACTTTCATCATTCAGGCACATCAGCATTGCTTCAAAAAGCTGAAGACAAGGATATCTGGACAAAAGGGAAAGCCTTCTTAGACTTAAGCAGCAATGATCACTTGACTACACAGTAAATATGCAGCTGCAAGGTCTGTGCTGATCGAAAACTACAGTGGTGTCCTACGAACAGATCTGTAAAGCATCAGTGTAGAAATAACAAGACCGTATGGTGGCAGCTTCCCTTTGCTCCCAAATCTTGGAAAACAAAGCAGAGGAAAACAATACATGGAATTTATTGCATTTAATGAAGAGCCATGATATATCTCAAATTCACTGGCATTGATACTGGAAAGAACTTGTCACTGGCCATAGTCAAATCATGCCCTCGACTATCTTTTGATAGAAAGGTTGATGCCATGACAAACACTCAAGGCTCTTGACTGGTTTTTCTGGGGCTTGTTTGTTTCTCCTACAGATGTGTTGTGCTGACCAGGACCTTCTGAACCTCCCCGCTCCTCAGACAACTGTAACTGGAAGGTAGGCGACTGCAAATATTCTTCTTTCATCTCCTTTAACTTTCTACTCCAGCTGTGCCACACACCTCTGCCATTCACCAAATTTTATAGTAACAACTCATGACTTTACATAAGTAATTATTTTTTTTTCTAGACATAAGTGGTTTCATAAGTCTGCAATGACTATCAGAGAAGAAAGTAAAAGAGAAAAGATGGAGGCAAAAAATAAGTTGAAAAGAAAAAGTTCTTACTTATGCCATTACCCTTCCATAGGATGAGGTGTTACTATGCATTTTTATCTTTTTGACATTCAATTTGCTTTGAATAGCACCAATATCAGCAGCAAAACTGAAGGTGATCCTCTCAAGAATTCATGTTTTTTCCAGATAAACAAAACTTGGACAAGAAACGTACAAGAAAATGAAAAATCTCAGTTGATTTAAATGCTTTTCTTTCAGTTATCCAAAGGTTTCCTACTCAATAACTGTCATGTCATTTTGACTTATTTATCTATGTTTTTCTATTAATATTCTATTTTTAGAGCCTAAATATTTTACCCCTCTGAAAAATCGTGTGTTCTTTAGATAAAATGCTAACCTACAGGCCACAATAGGAAGTAAAAAAAAAAATGTACTGAAAGCAAGTAATTCCATTCTTTTTTCTGTCCTAAAACTCTGCTACAAACTTTTAAAGACTGAATAGCCTTATAAAAAAACTGAACTAATTTTGATAATTTCTTACTATTTTATGGTCCTTATATCAAAGCTAAGTGAAGCTCAGGGGGGTTTTTTAATATCCCTAAGTCTTGTCTTTTAACTTGATAGTTAACCTCTTGTTTAGATTCTCTCACTGTTGCTGTTGCAATATCTCAAAATTAGTGTCAAAGGAATAATTTTGCGGGTGGAATCTAGAGAAGGGATTTATATAAACCT
The DNA here is from genome assembly GCA_013399895.1 of Serilophus lunatus. Classification (NCBI taxonomy): domain Eukaryota; kingdom Metazoa; phylum Chordata; class Aves; order Passeriformes; family Eurylaimidae; genus Serilophus; species Serilophus lunatus. Next base: position 1,186,498 of record VXBA01000661.1, on the reverse strand, counting down.
GAATGAATTTCAACTGAATGTGCTGAATGGCTTCAAATCTTAAAAAAGGGCTTTGGGTAAGGCCCATAAATCCTGTGGAAGGGTTCTTCCTGCATCAGAGAATCCTGCATTAAGCCACATATCTCCTCTTTCCTTTGTGGTTATAAAATCCATGAAACAAAGCAGAAGCCTGATTGTTCAAGTGATGGAAGCCCAGCTACGAAAATCTATTTGCATGACTGAATTCCAAAAACTCTGTAATGAGTGAAAAGTCAGCTTCTATGGAGCAGATGTTGGACTCCTGCAGCCTTCAGGTATCTGAACACTGCAGAGCTAGTTACTAAAAATCCAATTTTACTGGTCGAACAAGGAAAAGATTTAATAAAGTCTAACAATTAAATATACTGCATATTGTGTTTCTTCAATATAGCAGTATTATTATAATGAAGCATGATTTCCACATACCATATTAACTTTTTTATTTCAAAACTATTTTTAAAGTATTACAACTCGGTATTAATTTTTTATTGCTTTTGCTTTAATACCTAGTAGTCTTTTTTATAATTTTGTTACAAACAATATTTATTAAGTATTGATACCCTTCATTTTATATCTTTCAAGTAATTGACCAAATAAAATATCTACTTTTTGATGTGTTTTTATAGGCAAAGATAAAGCTGCTCAGGTATTTCCAGAATTCTGATATTGACTGCCATAATCTAAATGAAAGTTTTGGGACAAGAATCTCACATTAAATTTAAACCAGAGGAAGGTTTGTTTTCTATGGAAGTAGTCAATTAGCAAAGACTGGAGAAAGTTAGAGATTATGTAGATGTATAGAATAAAAGTTTCAGACATTACAGCTTTTTTTATCACTACACAAAAAAGTTTATGCAATGTGTCTTTGCAATATTGATGCAACAATTTCATTAAATGTCAGTAGATGGAGAACTCTGGAAAATTGAACTATTAATCTAAAATTCCAAAATCTTTCAGCTGACAGTACAGCTTCACCATCTCCAGTGCCTTGTTTGGCAATGAAGACAAGCAAAAAGCCCTTCAAGGTGTCTCCAATGTTACAAAAAAGGAGAAAGAGCAACACAACTCATCAATTCCCCAAACAGCAACACAACACTGCGAAAAACAACTACTGAAATAAATTGTTCAAAATATTGATTTTCTTGAAAGTAAAAAGCCAGAGCTGAAGATGAGGCCAATTTTTTTTCTCTAACTAGCAAACCTGCAAAACAGGAATAGAGCTTCAGCTGGCCTCACCCATGCTAATGTCAGACATACAAATGGAGCTAGCAGCTGTTCTTAAACCCACTGGAATATTCTTCTTATCTTTCCACTCTGATACAGGACAAGCGTGTCTGAAGCCTGATGCCATCAGCAATCCCACAGAATGCAAATAACTCTCAACTTCTCTTGGTTTTTCTAAGTGAACATTTCATTAATGGCAATGTATAATGGTCATTTCTGCCTCTTCCATTAAACTGAATGTAAACAGAAAATTCGGTCATTATTTGAAGGAATTAATGGGGCTATAAATTGAGAAGAAGGAGCAAATATGATTTCTGTGATACTGGGGCATCTGAGAGACCACTGCTTAAAGAATCTGTTCAACATTTGTCTTCACACAGTAGTGACAGCGTGACTGGAAACAGCTGGATGAAGTTCACTGAAAGTATTTGAGAAGCTACAGAATGGTGAGGAAATCTGTCACAGAAATCTGATTCTCCAGTAATGGCTGGTTTTTATGTCCTTTCGTCTCAGCTGCATCCTGACATCTTCTTCTTGCCTTCCTCCTTTAGCCCATTATGAATTCTTTGCTCACATATTTTGTAATCATGTGTCTTCAGTTTCCATACTGTCTGCATACTGAGGAAACTATTCCAGAGAAAGTCCAGCTTCACTGTTACAATTCTGAACGTAAAGAAAATAAGTCAAACTCAGACCTGCAAGAAACAGCTACACTTAGAGGAAATGGATTATCTCACCTGAAAAAATAAGCAGTATCTCTTGATAACTTTCAAATACCTACAATTTTTTCCAAGTTGTATGGATTTCTAAGAAGAATATAAAAAGTATTTCTCCCCTCTCATGAAATGTAAAGTCCTGCTCGAAAATATAGCAGTACTTTTGAATTTTCAAAGGAAATCTTGAACACTGAAAAGCAATTACTTTCACTTGTCTCATTCTAAGCCTTTCTTTTTTGAAGGAAAGTAAATTTGATACAATAATGGAGCAGACTACAAGTATAGAAAATTCCATCCCTGAGAAGCAGTCTCTGGTAAAATTATAGGCAACTGAAAATCCAGCACCAGGAGAGAACCCTCAGCAGTCTTTAAATGGGGAAAACTTCAATATCTCCCAAGCGCATAAGAAAGACTAAATTTAATATTCAAATAAGATTTTAAGTCTAAATTAAATTAGAAATCATATTGAGTAGTTCATTGAATAAATTGGTCAGGTTGGCATTTATCAACTTTTTTACATCCTTATATTACATTCTAACTCAGAATAATTGTTAATGTTGCCATTTTCTTGAAACATACATTTAATGTCACAAGACAACTGCTGAGACAAGTCACATCTGTAATGCAGGCAGCCCAGAACACACCACCTCCTGTGTTCTTGTCCACAAATTTATGTTGTAAAATAAAAATTTGTTTGCAAGAAGTTTTCTGTTATTCAAATATATAATTTTTTATAAGTTTCTAAACTATTATTGGCAGGTGAGTGCCATTCACCCCTCAGCCTTCAGATTACAGTCATGGACTCTAAGCATGGTAGTATTTTATCCACTGATCCAGGAGGGGATAGAAAATAATCTTTTACTTGGGAACATATAGCATTCTGAGTCACTGTCTGTCCAAAAGTTGGGAGTTGTCACACCTTACTTTGCACTTTAGTGTAGTCTGATGCCTTTCTATAGGCTTTCTCTTACTTTATCAAGTATTGCCAAATCTTTCTATCCCAAGTCTCATGAAGCTTTCCATAGACCAATTCCAATTTCTTATTTAGCTCATCTCTGTTAAAATGTCTCCCTTCACTCAGCATAATACTCAATGAGTATCATAAGGAATTCCATGTATTAAAATAATGTAAATTCAAAAATGTAGTTAAAATCTCACTCAACTTTCAATGTTCAAGGGGAGGTAAGGCAGCATCAGGAGATGGCTGTCCATTTACTTCATCTAACTTTAGAAATTAATTGTGAAGTCACTGGCCATTTACAGAGTATCAGAACTAGGCAATAAGAACAAAGACCTCAAAGTTTCTGACCTCAGGAGAAATAACTTTCTGAAGAAAATAATGACACATTTCTGTCCTGAACCACTGCTTTGGAAGACAGTATAACTAGACACTCTCCCTTGACATCAGCACAAATCTTACTGTGTCCTTCATGTTAGGAAAACCACATTGGGGATGACAAGCCAAAAATGTGGCAAATCAGTTGTTTAAAATTGTATGTAAGGAAAGCTGATGTGGTTCATAGGATCGCTTAGGGAGAAGTCAAAGTATACTTTGCAACAAAATAAGCATGCATTTAACCCAAAACAACAACCAGGGAAGGTAAGTAAAAGAAAAAATAATGCAGCAGCCAACTATATCATCACATAAAGAGTTTCACTCATTGATGTATAATGTAACTGCTCTTCCTTGCTGAACCAAACCAAAAATATTTGCTCTGTAGATCATTCAGGGTTTACAAGGTAATTTTTATGTCTTTAGTTAACTACAAACTCCACCTCTAGAAAGGCTGATATATTGAAGTAAAAGGTCTAAGTGTTTGACTAGAGCACACAGCATTGTACCTGACTGCCAGAAGGTGATCATTCACAAGCACACACCTGTGAACAGATGTGTTCTTGTTTTAATTTAATTTACAATTTGCTGAGACTTTGTATCATGTTTACTGTGGAAAAACATTTTTCAATCTGGAAACATCCATTTACACTTTATGGAAAACATTTCCAAGAACCTCTGCATTTCTCAAGTCAGTTATTCCTCCTCCCAAAACCCCTTTATTTCCTATGATTTTCATATGCTTTTGATCCAGTTTTATCCATCTAAAGCACATTAAATAACTCAAATTTTTCTTTTTTCTCTTTCTAGCTCTTCTACCTCGGAGAGCTGAATACTTAAATTTCAAAGAAACTTTGTGGAAGGCAGGTATTTCATTGAAATTCTCAGCTGCTGTATTTTCTCTCCTGAGACACTTCAGCCCAAAACTCCCACTCAAATCTGTGGGAAACACCTCTCATCATAGTATTATATTGCTTCTTTGAATATTGTTCCTCAAGAAAGTTTCTTCCTTCTCCATTAAAAAGAAAAAAAGCTTAAAGATTTATTTTTGGATCTTCTCAGTTTTAATAGTTTGCTGTGGCCTCTTCAGGTTTGTTTGTTGATGGATGCTTTTATTATTATTTTTATTGCCACTTTTGGCATGCAGTCTTGATAAGGTATTTTAATGGCAAGGTGATTAATTTGTAGAAAAGTAAGGGCTGCGGTTCTCGTAAGTATAGCAGCAATGTTTAAATCTGGCTGGAACACACAGATTTAAAGAGACTTCCACCCCCCTCCCTCAGGGTAAGATTTATAGAGTGAATTTCTCTGATATATTTATTGTCATACTTTCACACACATTCCCTTTACTGCTGAAATTCACAAACTTGAGAAATGGAACATATCTGTGGCCGAGCACAGTTTTCCTCACTCTTTCTCTCTAAATTGTTCATCTTGGCATTTTCAGCAGATGTATTGGGATCTTTCCAATACAAATGTTATCACAGGTACTCCAAATATACTGTGCAACTAAACAAGGGGCACTCACTTTGAAACTGAACACCCTAAACCCAAGGTTCAAAGATTTAAAACATCTAAGACCAGTATGAGAAGATTCAGACAGTTTTAACCTCATGTACCCAAGCCTTAGAAATAATTCTCCCAAAAGAAATCACTTCAGGCTTGAAGGCAAAATTACCCATTGCTAATTACATAATTGCAATAGACATTGTGTCCTCAGCTCCAGCAGCACAACATGAGTATGAGTTTTATACTGCAAAAAGATAATTACCCAAGTTCATCAAAACCAGATGCCAAATATACCTATTTGGAATATTTTAATCCAAATTGTCCTTCCTGCAGTACTTCAGTTGAAAGGTTTGCAAGCTCTGGTCTAGGAAAGCTCACAAACATCTCAAGCCCTACAGAATCCTGCAGAAAACTATGGTTAGAATAAAATTATGCATTGATCACTTCCATTTTTACAGTAAGTTATGAAAAGTTGGGTTTGTACCAACTAACTCACCAAGAACTAAAACGAGAGAAGTTTTTGATTCTGGAATACTTTTTTTTTTCTTCTAAGAAGCTTGCACATATTAAAAGAAAGTTCAGGATGCTTTTGTCCAGCTCAAACTCCACTATCACAGGAACCTTGGACACCATCAGGTTTCTGCTAAAGGCATTTTGATTATAAATCTTTGTTTGGTGAGCTTTTAGACAATTCTGACTGTGGAAGAATTACAGACCATAGTAACTGAGCAGCTCCAGCAACTATTAGGATATATAACAGCAGAAATTTTGGCTCTTGCTGTACTTTCCCCAGAAGGTACAAAGAATGCAGTTTCTATGCAGGTACTAACCACTGCATAATTCATTTGCCACATAGTCACATTCTGAATCATCACAAAGAGATGACGAATGATGAGGCATTAACTATTCAGTTTTAAATAATTTTGAGGTCTAAACACTTGCAACAGTGAGGCTATTGTGTTCTCATTAATATTCATGTGTGAATTTTGTCTGAAAAATTAAAGGATTCAAGAAACTGCATGGCATGAAAACATAAGTGTAGGCCTAAGAACTGGGTTTAGAGCCTTTTCCTTTCTGCATTATTTGATACAAGTCTTGCTGTAGTTTGATGAATTAGCACTGAGAAGTCCACAATCCTTAACAAAGGTGCCTCTCATCAAGGAAATTGCAGAATTTGCTGCGTAATCCCACATCTGCACAGACACACACAAAAAAAATTATGAAAAAGGATATGATCTTTCAGATATATTTGTAAGGAGCTTTTTTTCCCCTCCTTTTGCAACATGGACAGCACAAGTTTTCAAAATTTAGACATTGGCTTGCTAGTTATGGGAAAATTTTTCCAGGGGTGCAGAAGCACGGGTATGTGGTAAACCCCACAAACAGGCCTAATTTTCTGTTCATTTTAGTTGTCATGTTAATGGCTTCATTCCTGAAAAGCTACTCTACCTCATTTTACTTACTAGCAAGGATTATACTTTATTATACTCCTAACAACCTTCTGCCTGCTGTATAACTTGTTAAAATAAACTTCACTGCATAGCAAGCTTTTTTTAATTAATCAATGAAGTTTGATTCTTTTCTGGTTTAATTCAGTCCCTTTGGTACAGGAAAGCAACAAGGAACAAAAGGAGCTCTTTGTCTCTCAAATAGTCAGAAGTTTGGAAGGTAATAAATTAGGGACTGGTCTTTCACTGTTAAGACATGCAAATAATCCAAAAATAGACAGCGGTGACAAGAACAGTTATTCCACAAAGAAATTGGACTTTCTTGACTTCTTACAAGATTCTGCAGGGACTTGTTACTTTATATATTTGTTGATCCTCAGGAAACTTCCTTTTGAAGATACACTGTTTTAAAAAATCTACTGTTACTCTGATGCATTTCTTCAGCAGTACATTCACATTTAAAAGAGAAACTGTAATCCCATATGGAGAGATTGCTAATTATGTTTTAGAAGTATAATTTTATATCCATTCTTAAATCTAAACATAAACAGTTTTCATAAGATCATTAAATATTGGAACTACAACTGGAATCTGTGTCACCTTCAGAGGTGTTCTTTATTATTTATGAGTGAATCTCTTCTGCTAATATATCACTAGTACACTACTTGCATTTTCATCACTGTTCTGAAGCAACTAGTAAATCATGCCCATATTTCTCATCCTATCCTCTGCTCTCAAATGCTGAATTAAACGTGAAGAATGGAAACTGTACTCATGCATTCTTAAAAGCCCAGCACAATCATAACTCAAATACCTCCTCGCAATTTTTCTATTAAAGTCAAACTGGCAAACTTGTGACTCATCAAAGCAATTTTCTGATACAGTACATTGAATCATTTCCACTGGGGAATGGGGCCGTGGGATCCACCACCAGCAAATGAGGACGCAGCCTGAAGACAAATCAGTCAGTGGATATTTAATCAAGTAGAAGCACTTCTCCTTGGCATGTATGGTTTTCTTTTAAATCTAAAAGGCTGATTTGTATCCTCTTCAGCCCCCTGCCGACATAGCTTTCCTCACTGGGGCTTTCTGGAGAGAGACTGCAAGGCTGCAGCAGCAGCAGCTTGAACAAGGCAAAGTGTTGAGCAGCTGATCACAGCCACTGCACACTCACCACGTGGGGCTGGATTGTAAGTGATGAGCACAGCTCAGACACTTTGGCTCATACCTTTCTCCAGCTGAACAAACGAGGGGATTGGGCAGAAAGGAACTAAATGCCCAGTGGTCATTTGCCTGCAGCTTGTCAGCACTGGGAAATGCCTCAGCAAACACTTGCCCCAAGGAAACTGGCCTTGTTTAATATCCCATACTGAGGTCTTTTACCTTATCCTTTACCCTGACCAAGTCCCATTTTTAAATGGCACATTTGTTTGTGAATGATATATAAAATCTACTGCATATTGCACAAAAGCACTTGAAAGAAAGATGGTACAGCAAGGCTGTTTCCTCTCTCCTTAGCCTAAGACTCTGAGGCAGAAAAAGTGGCAGAGCATAACCACAGGATTTATTGTGTTTCATTCAACTGTGCTTCAGTTGCTCAGGCACTTTCTTTCCATATCTTTCCTCACTGAAGAGTTTTAGTAGCCTTGGCATAGACCCTATGAAGTATAAAATCCAGTTTGGACAGCAGAATACACGTTTTTGTATTTAGCACTAGGATACTTATCTTCTAAACAGATTATTTTTTCAGTATCAAGAAAGGTTAAAGAAATATTTGTATACCTTTGATTTTAACAAGAAGAAGAAGAAATAAGCTTGGGTTATAAAAGAAGAATTACAGTACAGCTGTTACTCCCTAATTAATTCTGTATGTGAGTAAATCAAAGCTCTAATTATAGACACGAAATATGCTCAATATTGTGGAATATTTATGCAAAACATTATTCCTAGCACTTATCAGCTAAAATATAATGTCTCACTAGAGCTGAAGCAGCAATTTTTAAAAGTGTCATCATTTTTTTGCCACTTCTTTATAGCTCAATACATGGAAAGTGCCTGATGAGAGTACAATTTCATTTTTTTAAGTACTTTGTAAATCTCCACTGACAACTGGTTCAATTCTTCCTTTAAGAAACATCTGTCCTAATTAAAAAAAAAAAAAAAACCTACAAATCCTTAAAACGTCATTTTTCTATTATGATGTAATGTCCTTTATTTCCACAGCTATCAACACACTTTGAAAAATTATATTTGACCTTCTTTTCCATGTGCTGTACCATGCAGTTGCACAGTGTAACCTGTCGTTCATATTTCCATTACATCATTAAATAATAACTCCCTCCAAATCCTAATCCTGAAGTTACTCTAGCAAGGAAGACTCAATTCTACTTTGCTCAACTTAATGAGATGAAGCTACTCAGCTTTCTCCACAAAGACAGACCAATAATCTCTCTAGAGATGGTAAAGAAGAGAGGGATTGGGATAAAAACTCCTTATCAGGGAATGAATGCACTGCTGTTATTCTGAGAGCATTAACCAAAGAACAACTGCACCTTAATGTCAATAAAACAAATGCCCATATAACTGCCATATGACAGGAGTGCCATTCAATTCAAAAGCTCTCAGGTGATGATGGTGTTTCTTTGCATGACAGATTACAGACATTCTAGGAGAATCAGACTCTGGAGTCTCTAAAGTGGGTGCATTTTGCAGTTTTGTTCCCCTTTCCCTTGAAAATACAAGAAAAAATTGAAATAGATTTTTGAATGTCAGTGGACCTACTTAATGATCTGGGCAGGTTAATACAGCTCCTTCGTTTCTTTTTTTTATTTTAAAACAGGACTATAAAAATTTATAAACAAAAAGGAGAGCCCAGTAAACTCCACAGTCACCAGCTGTTATCCAGTCTAATTTTATTCTATGGAGATTCAGATCCCACAAACACTTCACAGGCTACTGACTAACTGACACTCCCTTTTACACAAAAGTTGTGGCAAGCATCTGATCAAACATCACAAAAAGAATGCTAGAAAAAAGGCATAGTACAGGGAAGGAACAAAAAAAAAGGTGTTAGCAAGATGGCATGAAACCATTCTTTTCAGAGGTTAATTAATATTTTTGCTAGATCTGCATCTTCCATGAAAGGTAATTAACAATTTCAGTGGATCTGTATCTTCATCTAAAAGAAAGGTGGACACAACAAGTCTCTGCTAACCTTTAAGGTAATTCAAAGAAGATAAATCACAGAGCACAATGATTTTGTGAAACACAATAACTTCTATTGACCTGGGAGTATTTTAGGTTGTTTGAATCTGACTTCAACTTTAAACTCCACAGTTTCAAAGGAAGCATAATAATGATCACTTCACTTCTGTCCTTTGAAGTTTCTTCAACTACTCTTGCTTGATATTCAGAGCTCCCATTTATTCTGCACAAACACCTAGAAAACACAGCTTATTAGTCTTTCTGATATTATTAGAGCTGACAAAATAACTCTTACAAAGGAGTTCAAAGTAGTGGTGAATGTTGCAAAAATTACCATTTCTGGAAGACTGTGAAAAGGGAAAATCACACTAGAAATTATGTGTGCTCATCAATTGGAATATGTGAAAAGGTAAAAAAAAATTCACTCACAGCATGTAACTGCATTTATCTCATTTACCTGTATCAGCCAAAGTTACAGAGCCAGCCTTGGCAGGCTGGGAAATGAAGGCACAACTCCCGTGCTAGAAACTCAGTAATTATAACAGGGATCTGTGGGAGAATCGGAGCAATCTAAATTTTGCTAGCTTGAAATATAACCCTGAATAATCCTTGTCAACCTTTAAAAACAGGCAGATTTCTTCCTTTTTGCTACCAGTATATGGACGGGGAGGAATAAACAGAACATTCATATACACGCACACACACAAGTACACCGAACTCATCGTCCCTGACAGAGGACAACTTCAGGCTGAGATGTACAATCCCTTACACACTCAGCAAATAGAATGTAGAAAAATAACTGCATTACAATGGTGAGAAAATTAGCTTTGTAAACTGCCAGCATTCTCAGGTCCCAGAGGCTGGAGACACTCTAGAGAAAAGGGAAGAGTAAAATAAAGCAGTTACAGCTGCTTCACCCTGTGCAATGAGGTTATACTTGCAGCAAAACAAATTAAAAGATTAATGTTTCTATTTTGCACTGCCATGCTCCTGTACAGCAAAGAAAATAAGAAGTGTGTGTCACTAAATCTTACAGTAACTTCATCAGTGAAAGAGTTAGTGGCCATTTGGGGCATTAAGCTCACTGCAATGTACTCACTGCACATCAAAACCCTATTTTTCAGGAGACTCAATTCCTTCCCCTGCAATGCAAAGGATCCAGGTTAGAAAAGAGAGAGTGAATGGAATCCTTTTAGGAATATTTCAAGAAATTGGGCTACCTAGCTGGAGTATGCAAATGATGAATTCCTTCTGATGACTTCAGGATGTTACTTTAAGCCCAGCGAGAGGTACAAGAGCAAAGTGAGAATGCATCAGCTCCATAACTTATGCATTTATTTATTAGCCCACATATTTACCTCTCCTAAAACAATTAAATCAAGAATGCTAATGAACATAGCATAGGGAATAATCTGTGTCAGTCTTCTCAATATATTTTCAAAGTTCCATTTCCTTTCAGTGTTAAAATTCCTGTTTATAGCATAAATGCTATTAATTATGACAAAACCAAGGAAACAAATTTTTTCACCTTTGAATACATAAACAATCTTAAGAATGTACCAAGTGCTAATGACATGCAGAAGAAAATTATGTTAATGTAAGTTTGCAATTTAAACTCTTCTCTAGTGTGAGGCTGAAGTATTTTGACTTGTCTAAAAAGTGGACTCTTGATTTCATAATTATCAGCAGAAAATGCTGATATTTCCAAAATGAACAAGGAGGAGATGTGGCTGGGAAATAGAGATGGAAACAAAGATTTAAAGGTAAGTATTTTGAAACTGATATGGGAGGTAGAATCAAAATGCTGCTGTGTCAAACATGGTTAGAAAATAATAGAGTTGGCACCTGGACAACTTCTGGAACTGCATTTGAGTCTTCCGTTTCTGTAAACAGCACAGCACTGGAGTGAAACTCCAGCAGTGCTTCTTTCACGAGCTCATTTTCTATTCTTAAAACAATGCACCTTAATTCCAGTTTGATGAGTATCCTTGCCAGCAACACATTCTCATTTTCCTAAACCCCTGTCTGGGGACTTCTCAGAGCTGACGGTGCTGTTTTAGGGCCAATTTCTTGCTGTCATTGCTACCTATTCCCATCCACACAGCCTTGCCAAGATACACAGTTTATACTATGGTGTTCCAGTCTAAATTAATTCTTTCTATTTGAGTTTTGCTGCAACAGCCTCAAATTTTAGTAACTACCTCCCCAAGGAACTTTTTTATATCATCTATTCTATCCAAGGTACAAAATTAGCTTTACTTACTGGTAACTGCTGATTAAAGCTTCTGAGAGCTGAAAAGTTAGAAAGGTTAGATTTTAGATCATGAACTTTCATATTTATGTGGCAGAGTAACTCCCAAATTTAGTGTTCTTAGGAGTAAAAAAAAGAAAAACTAAAATTTTATAAATGTAGATGGAACACTGCTCAGAGGATGCTTTGTAGCATTTTTAATATACTCTGAGTTCTTTGCCCTTCTACAGCACATATTTCTGTTCTTCACATCTCTCCTCCACATTCTAACTTTCTGCTACTCTTCTCATGCTAGGCTTAATATTCTGATACTTCTTTGTCCTCAGAGTCCTTTTCCCAATCACTGTTTAATTGCTGATTTTATTCCCATGCCTTTCTGTCAAGAATTACATTTCTATTCTTTCTTGCAATTCCTCTTGCCCATTTCCAATCATACTCATTTTCATTTCTGTAACACTATGCCAGCAATCCTTATATATTACAGCTAAAGAGCAAGGCTTTGTTTTCCTTGATATGTATTTTTAGAAGACTGATTTTAAACAGTAAGTTTCATTTTTCCAGCGTTAACTCCATGAAATACCATAAAAAATTGCCTAGCATTTCCCTCCACTAATCCTTTTACCTAACTTTTACTGGGGTTTTAAATCTTTATAAAACTTTGATATTTAATTAATTTGATATTCTGCTGGATGCTAAATTTTTCCTCTAATTATTTTACTGGCAACATCTGTGTTCAGTAAATTGGAATTCTCTAAACAGGGTTACATTTTATTAATAAGCCAGCATCTCTTGGTCCTGATGTTTAATTCATTGTTTTTTGTTAGTATATTTCCAGGAGAAGATTTAATTTGTACATATTAAATGCACCAACCACACGGCCTCACACACAGGATGTGTTTCATTAAGCATAATCCCTAGTAATGAATCTTTTCAAATATCTCACACAAAACACTCTTCCCCCTTTTCATTCCACTTCAGATACTTCTAGAGAAACTTAATCAAATTTATTAAGAAGAAAGCTAAAAAAAATCTCATTGTGGTATGAGGTATCAATCTTTGCTGTACATAGATTTCCACTCATCTCACATGTTGCCATAATTCCTCCAGGAAGATTTCAGGAATAAAGGGTACTAAAAGAATGTTGTCTCTCTCAGCTTCAATAGCTGTCAATTGCTGCAGCATTTACTAACAGACCTGAGACTGTTGTGTAAAGTTGTCTCTCTCAGGGGACCAACTCTAACTCCATACTATTAATTATCTCTTCATTTCATACACACCATGCAGCTGCAAAGGAGGTGCAATTGTAAGATAATAAGAAAATTACCTTTTCGGGGAGATAAAATTTCATACTAAGGCACACACATTAGAATAAAGGAAATTAATCATGTATTTATTTACAGCACATGTTTAGCATTTCCATGAGTTTGTGTATCAAGTCTTGATTACAGGATTATCAGAGTCTGTTTTTAGTTAATCTGTTTTTAATGAATGTGTGCTTGCCAGTTTAGTGTCCCTGTTTCCAACAATTTTACTTCATTGGCAATATTTTAACTTCACTCTGTGCCAGACTGAAAAAAAAACCCCTCATAAAACTGAAGAAAAGTAGTAAAAGTATTTTGTAAGTCCTAATATGGAGCTTTAATTAAAGACAGCATTTAAGCATGATCCTGATTTTATGCCAAGGCTTAAGCACATGTGAAATTAGTCTTAAACATTATGTTGAATTGGACTCCATGTATCATTAACAGTTTGAATTGAATTGTAACAAACCAGTCATCTACGTTATGAAGCTTTGTCTCCAGTAAGCCCTCAGTTTCTAAGCCAGGGACATCACTACAGCTACAAACCGTCTAACCAGCCGAGGTGAATGATCACGAGAATAAAAAGGCTGTTTGTGCCCACTCATGGGATGCCTGGTGTAGTATTCTCTGCAATGAAAGGCCATTAAAGTAAGAATTCCTCAGGGAATTCCTGAAAGCCACAGTAAGCTAAATTCTGAATAGAGTTTGAAAAGCTTTTGGTGCTACTTCACCAGAACAGTAAAGCAAAAAGAGGAAATGATATTGGGCAGCCTTTTGTTCATTCCAGAGCCAGAATTGTGTCAGCCCAGCTCTCAGGGAAAGACTTTATTAACGTATATCATACAAGTAATGCCAGGCAACTATGAACTCTCCAGTCTTGTGTGACTCCAAACAGATCCCCAGGCCATGACAAAACCTCTTGTCAAAGCAGCAGAGAGAAGCCCACATGATGGGGAAATCTTCCTGTGGTTATTTGAGACAGTTTCAGGGAAGCCTTGTAAAAATAGAGCAAAACTTTAGTTTTCCAACATCTCAGAAAACTGAGTTTCATGTCTTGCCATTCAAAATGGTGTAGCTTTATAGCAGATGGTAAAACTGCTTATTTATTACATTAGACAAAACTCTGAAATTCCTGACATGGTTTCATCTTTGAGTGATGTCCACATTTTGTATGGCTAATTTAAGTCCTATGTAAAACTTCCACAATGAGAAAAAAATACCCTGAAAGAGTAATTTCTTGTTTGCAAAAGAAAGGCAACAGGGGCAGTGTATAAAAGACATGCAGTCAGGAGAAAAAGATTTTAACTCCAAGTCTGCATGCCTTTGAGATTATTAATTCTGAATTCTTCGGTTGTACCCAGGCTGTTGAGATAGACTGGTTGTAATAAAGGGCTATTATGGAACAGACTGCAAATGTGTTTGTCCAGTTGAGAAAAAAGAGGCTGTTTAAGGTGGAGACTAATAACTATATTGAAAGATGCTGCTCTGTGCTGGGATGATCTCTCACCATTCAAAGTTCATTTTTCAATTAATGATTTAAATGCTTGTTTATATTGCACCTTCAGACCATCCAACTATGATTTCTTGAAGATCCCTTATAACTCACTTGAAAGCTTACCATGGAATCCTGTGAAAAATGACTGGTGTCTGGAGGCTTTCCTTCAAAGGCTCTGGATCAAGCACAGTAGAACTCAGAAGCCCTCGAGGCAGCTGCTCTGGTGGCTGTCCCAGCCTGACCAGCCCTAAAGCTCCAAACACTTCTCTCATTTTTTTTATAATTTTTTCTACAGTGCCACAAAGATTCAGACAGGACCAGAGCCAGCAGCAGGACCTGTACCAACTGTGCTACCAACTCCATCTTACATCTGCCAGGAAGTGATTTCTGTGAGAAAATCATACTTTTTATCCTTTACATCTGTTTCTCTGTCACATCAGTTCTTCATTTTACAATGATAAAACAGCAAAGGAATAGGGAGAAAATTTATTGATATGCAAAAGACTATGAGCTAAAGATGCACATCCATGGAAGTAAGCTCCCAAAAATGTCTAACTCTCCCTGTGACTAATGAAACCCGGGTAATCAAATCAGTCATTGTCAGATGTCTAGCAATATTTCAAGATACAAATTCATGTGATTGGATTAAAACATTCAAGAGTTTTTTGCCTTCATACATAAGCATAAAATTAGCGAGTACACTTATTAATTCACAGAGGAAGCACTTGGGTTTAAGTGGCATATGGCTGTGCCAAAATACGGCTGATCTGAGGATCTGACCTATGATTAAAATGATGAGCTACATTCATTTATACTCATTTTTTTAAATGAAACATCATTTCATCACTTTGTTACAAAGACAAGAGGTTAGCTCATGTACTCAGAAGCAGAACAGTATTATCTCATCCAGAGGATGAAGCAAAGACACAAGGTAAGGAAATCCAAAAATATTTAAATACCAAGTTACATAAGTGAACTACTTACAGTGAATTGTATCTTGCAATTCATGCATGTGCATATTTTGTAGTGTAGAGCAATTAAGCTTCACAAACTTCCTTCTTCTCCACAGCAGAAAGTAAAGGAGAACTCTGATTAAACTGATTATACCATTCTCTCTATTAAATATGGTAGAACATGATCCTATTTACCCAGATACAATTCTTCAGAGCATCATTTCAATAAGGAGCCTCCAGATGAGTATCTTTGTGTAAAAGACCTCAGTTTCACATGCTGCTTTTGCTACATTCCAAAAGCTGCTGGTGAAACAATGTGCAAGCCAAGGAGGAGCTCACTGACAAAGCCTGGGTTAAAAGTGAGAGTAGGGAACTACTCACATATAAGAGATATCACCAGCAGTGCTGCTGTACAGCCCGGGCCATGGGAGAGGACCTTCTCACACGAGCACAGACAATCCCTGAAGGCTGGTGTGCCCAGGGGCCTCTGCCCAAGCAGCCTTCCCAGGAAACCTGCCCTTGCTCTCTCCTTAGGACAGCTTCCCTTGGTAGTGATCCAGGTGAAGTGAAATAAATTTCACTAAAGTGGTTTTACCAGGAAAAAATATTGAGGTCTTATAAACAAATCAACTCATCAGAAAATCAGAACTTGAAGTGTCAGAACCTCTAACTAAAACCAAGCAATTAATTCTACTTTGACTGATAGTCACTGCCACTACCTATTAATTCTGCACATGGCACATGTGTTCACATAACTTGTGTATATCTCACAAAGCTCACTTGCTTTTTGGACAGGCTAAGTTCCCTTTTCTCCCAAGCAAGATAAACAGCAATGAGCAGGGATGATATTTATGGACAAAACATCTACAGTTTTGAATAACATTTAATTGCATAAGTCATTCAGCTCGCTTCAATGCTAACTACTGTCAACTGTGAGAATAAATATAACCAGCTTTAGACATTCTTTTTTTTTCTTGAACTAAAAGTGAATGTAATGTATGAAAAAGCTGCTGGTTGGCTTGAACTCTCCTGGGAAACAGAGGCCATGGCTTTTGAAAATAAATACTGTCCCTCACCTGTCTCAGTAAGACAGGACAGAGAGTCTTGCTGAAAAGGCAGGGAGGGCAGCGGGACAACAACCTACAAAAAATGGAGGGACGTGGAATGGAGTCAGTGACACCTGAGGACAGAGAAGCCTCTTTGAGCACAGCTGCCTGTTTTGTAATGCTTGACATCAGGAAGTGCAAATAGCCAAGCAGCAGAACACGAAAGCCTCGGGTTTGAAGAGGCCTGGAGTAAGGCAGCATAGAGAAGGAGCATATCCTATTAAGAAATTCTTTTTCCCTGAGGAAAAATTCCGCATAATTTTTCACTTTTGGGTGAAGTAAGCCCAAATAAGAAAAAATACGTTAAAAAGTACTTGTAGTCACCTTTTCTTCTTACAAAACTTCTATATGCTTCAAATCCATTTATATTTAAAACATTATTAAAAAATAAAACAAAAAATTCCCTTTCTTGCTAATGGATTGAAATGCAGATTACCTGCCTGTAATGTGATGAATGTGTTTTGTTCTGGCAATCTGCACAGGGATGAAACATCATGGAAGAAACGAAACATCCCTGCAGAGCTGAAGCTTTGCCTTTATAAAATAACAAAATCTGGTCCCATGAAGAGGGAGATGTATCATACTGCAGTGTCAGAAGCAGTACTGGCACTGGCAGAACCCGTGTTCTCCTTTGCCAGTACTTGTCCACTCTGGCTTGGAATGGAGCATCCATAATATGAGATAGCCACTCAAACACCTTACCCTTTTCCCCAGTAGTAAAAATACCAATAAATCATATCTATCCATTAATTTTCAATTACAGTAGGTTTTTTCTTCTGAGAGTATTTGATTCCTTCCAATATCATAACTGTAGTCACATTTTTCAGGTCAGTTCTCAGAACAAACCAGTAATTTTTGATGAATTACAAATGCAAAAATAAAAATGACCCCAACTAAAATCCAGCTAAGGTAAGCAAATTAACCAGTCTTTATCTTCTGGTGAACACAATTGTTCTCAGTGATAAGAAAGGTTCTTGCTGCTTATTACTTAATGAGCAATATACATCTCTTTCAGTAGAGAAAGAAGAATATTCCATGCAGGTGCATTAGTCAGTAAATAAAATGCTTTTTGCAATCCAATTGTCTTTTAATTTTGCTTCTAAATAGTATATCCTCAGATTAGAATGCCAAATTCTTTCACTAATTTAGTATTAAAGTAAAATATATTAATATTTCCCATGAAACTGAAACTTCACATCAGAAATAAATTTTGTTATTTAATACTTGCACTTAACAATAATTATTGCGTTTAAACACATGCAGTTGTAAAGTACATAAGCTAAAGTTGATGATATCAAGTTTTTAATCACTGTTACTGATTAATAAATTATCAAATCATGGGTTTATCCCACCTACTTAAGATACTTGCTGTATCACTCAATGTGGTGAAAGACTCGTCTGTGTCCTTCAGATAAAAGAATCTTCACATAAATATCTTCCCTTCAGAGCTATCATTATAGAAATTTCTAGCACCTTCATTGTTAAAAATTTTAGGAGACAGCAAAGAATATGGATTCAAGACCAACATAATGGCTTAAAAATAACTTACAAATTACAGTTTTACTTCATATTAATTTCCATATAAAATCTGTTTTAATTTGCCTAACATTTTCATACGTATAACAATCTGCTACATTACTTTTACCACAAAATTTGGGTTCAGTTTGCTGTGGCATATACTGGACCTTGATAATCATTAGTATTTTAAGGTGTAAACGATAACCAGGGGCCTATAACCATAGCACATGAAACGGGCTGCACATCTAACAGCTGCTAATGCTGACCTGGAGCTGGTGAGATCAATAGGGCTGCATTAGTGTGAGAGGAGAAAGCAGAGTGACCAACTGCTAGAGCTAGGAAGACATTACAGTCAAGTTCCCCCATAGTGAAGTAATTTGATAATGGTTCATCACAGTTGTTTGATACCAATCCGCAGATCCAGCATAGCTGGATCGCTGACAATCCTTGACTTCTCTTCCTTTCACCTGTGAGTGCATCAGTAGCTGCACTGTGTCAGTACCTCTGATCCTGTTGCAGCCACAGCCTGGATCAGGAATATGGTCCTGCTGTTTGTTTCTCTAACACAGTTTGTGTTAATACTGATTTACCACAAGTTAATCCTAGATGTGCTCTAACGTTCAAAGAATTAGAGATAGATTTTCATTCACATTAGTTCTGAAGGCAAGTATAACTGCTGTAAAATCCAGTTCATTTATGGGATCATGACAAGATTCTCATTCCAATCTAACCAACCGTCCAGTATATAAACCCTTCCAAGCTCAGCGTTGGCATAGACAGACAGTTCATTAGCAGGAACTACTGGAGCAGATCTTCACCAATCACATTGGTAAGCCACCCCTCATTAGCTTCATAATTACACTCTATATGTCCCACACATCACATATCATGTTTTTGAGCTATTAAAATATAACTTTCATTTTCTGAAAGGCTAACCACATTAAATCACAGAAGCCAGGAGCACTCTCTTAAACAAATCATAACTCAGGGAAGACATTTAAACCGACTTCTATTCTGAATGACACAATCTAGGAAAGTGAAGCATTGCTGATCTTCAGAAGGTGCTTGTTCTTCGAAGATCAGATTTTAATTATTAAGAAAATGACAGTTGTGATGAATAGGCTGACTAATGAAATAACTATCTTTTGGTTTGCATGCAGTATTCTAAGCACAATTATTCTCACCATCTCTTGAGAAAAGCTGAAATTGCACAAAATCAGTCACAGACTTTGTATGAACGTTGGACACACTGATAGTACATTTCATAGACAAAAGGTATTTATGATGCAATTCTATCAGGACCCTGCATATCCTCAATTCTTTCACGAGAAGCCACAGAATTTTGTATTGAAGTACTGTTCACCTAAATATGTACACATTTATTTCCCTCAGGGAAAAACACAAAGCAAACATGCAGAGACAAAACTTGAGCAGCTCTTCTAAGGGAATGTCCTCCTAAGATACAACAGACACCTACAATGAGACAAGTCCAGCTACAGCATTCAGAAATCAATGTCTGGAATGCTTCCACATAAAATCCCATACAATCACACTTCTCCCAGCTTCTTTTTCCCAGTAACTCAGAAATATTTAAGTTTTGAAATAGCTTCATCCTTTCCATCATATTACCCATCAGCACTGTGAGTACAATTTTTTTACATACTTGTGTTTTTCCAGTTATTTCTAAAAGTGTACAAACACCACCAGTAATAACACCACCAGTAACCATGCAGAAAGGCAGCTGCCTTCTTCTTCAAGTGTTGGTGTGCAGGGAAGTTCCCATCTGTAATTAGATATATACACAAGTAATGGTACTGAGACTGTCAGTGTATTGCCCCTACACACTCCAAAAGAGGAATCAAGCCAAGGAAAATGGAACTATGATGTAGTTGCTTCTGGGTACATCTGAGGCTACTAAATGCACAGTGAATAATTACTGTAAATATTACATGTTTGCATGGTTTTCCTATCTCAGGAAAGAATCATCCCAAATATTTAGCCAAACCATGAAATGTACACATTATATAAACTGCAATTAAAATTATAAACAATAAGAATGTCTGCAGTTAGAGGATTTAGGCATTAGCCAACAGACTACAGGAGGACTTTGACTGTCTGCCCATCATATCTATACTCTCTGGTGTGAAGCAGAACGATGCAACACTGCATAATGGTGTTTTTGTGAATGGCATAATGGAGAGGTTTGCAGAGATTTCAGATAATAACCCTTGAAAGCAAATGTTACTGATTCCCAAGTTCACAATTTCATGGTAAAAATTACACACTTCCATGGCCCAAATGAGACAAAACATTATACATAAATACAGTCACTACTTTGGCTTTTAAGAGTACCTCAAGATTCTCTAGAAATCCAGATGAGAATCTTAATTGCAAATGCCAGACACATTTCCTCTATCAAACCAAAACCATCACCTTTATAACCTTTTCAATTTACCTCTCCCAAACTACCAGTGTATCCAGTCTTATTTGAAACTAAAAATGATTTATATTCAAAATAGCCTACAAGTAAAATATTTCAGTTAGACTTTGTTTCCTTGTTCAGTTAAGAGTCCAATCTCAGTTAAGAGTCCAAACTCACACTCCCCAGACTCTCACAAAAATTAAGAAAATTGGAATCTTTCTCATTTATTTTAGAAACTCTACATTTATCATGTTTCCCCCATGTTTTCCTTTAAAATTAAACTGTGAAAATACTTTGGGACTGCCCTGCAATATGAAAGACTTCCCCTTTTACAAGAACAATGAAAAGGAATTATTGAATCCCTCACTACTGCATAACTGTAAAATGTCATCAGCAATTCTTATAAGATCACCAGCTGTTGAAAATGACTTGACTTTCTACATTGACCTTTAACATTTGTAGTTTGCAAGAGGAACTCTGTACTTTTACATCTGCTTAAAACATATCACAGTGAAAATGAGACTAATACCAAAAATTACCTTGGAGAGATGTACACATGTGTGTGCACGTGTCTAGGTGCCAATAAGCACTGACCTAACCATAATATTCATCAAGGCCTCCAGTGGATACTTCACAATTCCTTCTTAAATTTTGATTGAATGCTAAACTCAGGAGAAACTCTATTGCACTTAATCTATATATGAATGTATGACCTTCTTTTCTAGCAAAGGATGCCATCAGGACAGTGTAAGGGTTGGTGGCACCTTGACACAAATTTGGTATGAAGGACAACAGGAAGTACAAAGGATGCAAATGAAAGGTGATGAAGGTTATCACTATTATAATTTTGTAATGTCAGTTTGGGAATACCAAATGTGGGTCCACAAAAACGAGGATTAACTCCTTAATGGGATATTTTGCAACAAAATCTATTAGATCTAAGAAAGCAATGCTGCAGTTCAGAGCCAACAGAAGCAAATGCTGGTCTCAAAACAATGCAACTCAAGGAATAAATAAACTTGCTATTCAGGCACTATAAAACCCCACCTCGTGTAACAGAAAAGAACCTCCTTTTCTCCAGAGTTTCCTAGACAGCTTCAAGAAAAAATGCAGATGAAGCTTTGCAGCAAGAAACCATTCTACCCACAACCCACCCCTGATCTGTGGCTACCAAGTAGAGAGATTATACAACAGGCTTCTAAATAACAAAATAACAATATTAAACTTTTCGGTGTTAGTAATAGTCACTCTTGACATCCAAGATAAAAATCAAACTGAACATGACAACTGCAAATACCATTCAAACAAACAAACATCATTTAACAGCAATTAGGGAAATCCTAACTTCCCTTTCTGAATGAAACAAAAACAATGGAATTTGTTTCAATATTTATATTACGAATATGTTCTGCTTGATTGCTTTATCACTACCATTAAATAAATTATAAATATTTTTATTTTTAATGCAGAGAAGGCACAT
Organism: Serilophus lunatus; assembly: GCA_013399895.1. Lineage (NCBI taxonomy): Eukaryota > Metazoa > Chordata > Aves > Passeriformes > Eurylaimidae > Serilophus > Serilophus lunatus. Next base: position 1,164,520 of record VXBA01000661.1, on the reverse strand, counting down.
AAAAGGTTCCTTACTCTTAAAAGTTAGAAGCAAAAAAATTTTTTCCAGTTCTTTCATGTTTTGCTGCCTTTCCTACATTGCATCCGCATTTTGAATTATGACAAATGTTGCTATACACAAATTTAGACCTATTCATTCTTGAATTAACCTGTGTTGTCAGCCTGTTGGGAGTCATTTTGTTTGAACATCTGGACCAGCCACATGTTTCCTACTGAAAATAAATCATCATTTATGAGTTATGAGTATTAACAGAGGGTTAATGAAGATTGGACTGCATATGTTTCATGCATTCTGAGAAAATAATATAAAAAGTTGTATTTGGAATACACTGAAAACTAAATGCTTATCTTGGTCTGTCACAAGGCAGTTTGTAGTTTCATAGTTCAACTGGGTCTGCACTTACTAAAAGTTTAACTAATATTACAGTGCCATCTGTATATAGTCAATATTTCATTATTATTTATCAGCTCAATTTACCAAAATAAATTAAAAAAAAAAAAGAAAAAAGATATTATGCATACCTGACTAGGGGAGTCTTTTAATGATTTTACTCTAAAAATTAAAGACAGTGTGAGTCCTTTTTCAGTGTGTATGTGTGATCTTGAGAGCCTTCAGGCATCCTTGATTCTGTGAGGCACTCCAGTGTTTTCTCCTCACATCCTTTCCTGAAGTATTTTTCTATATGAGAGATTGGAAATGGGAGCTGTGAAAATCCACTTCTCCTATTTGATGTTACCTGAACATTCAGTGACACACAGGAGTCCTTCCTTTTTGTTAATATTCAATGCCTCTGTAGGAACCTTATCATTTTTATTCATAATATACATATTTGGTAACAACAACAAATTAATTGGGAGTCTGTCAGTTATGAAACAACCTTGACATAAGTATTATTTCCCTGCACAGTCTAAAGAAAAATACGAACAATTAATCTGAAATTATTTTTTTTATGTCACAAATGCAGAGATAATGATGAAAAATAATATAAAGCTTTATCCAACATTAGTCTTAGAGGCAGACAACAGGGAAGTAAACTGGAAAGACTAAATGAAGAAAGACGTTCTGTAAGTACTTATACAACTTGAACACTTCTCTCCACCTCCTTTTGCTCTCAAAACCTAAATGAAGCCAATGAGTTTTGCTGCCACAGCTACACATCATTCATTGTCATCGCATCTACACATTGATCAAATTTAACTGTTTCTTTCAGGTTTAAGTTTTACTACAAATATAGGCTAGGATGGACTGAAACTTCTGCACAAAAAAAAAAAAGTCCTACTGAATTTCATTGATGTGAAAGGATTATGGTCTCAATGCTCTGTTTACTGGGAACCATAACAGTAAAGCTGATCTAAATCTTATCTAGCATTCTGTACAGCAAGTTTTATTGCATAGCATTAGTGGGGGGGTTCCAAAGTCTCTCCACCTTGAAGTCTGATTGCATGAAAAGAGTAGTTTTTTAAGTAAAAACAAACAAACATTCCCAGTTGCAGCATTTATGGACAAATGCTTGAAGGTCAAATAACCAAAACAAAAAAAAAAGATATGGGGAACCATGTGAAATTCACTATTTTTAAATAAACATCTTCTGTGTACCAACCTAAACTCTTAATTTTCATATACCTTACTAATGCCCTTTTTATATCCTCACACTGATTATGTCTAATACATACCACAACACTCGCTGCACCCATATCTTTAGGACAATCAGAGGGTGTAGAATGAATATTTAATAACCATATGCATCATGCACTGTAGATCCACATTATTAACTGGATAATAAAAGTCAATTAGAATACCAGTAAATGCTAATACATTCCATCTCCTTGTTTAGTGAACGGTTTGAATACCAAAAGAGTTCCTATCATAAAGTTAGAGAGACACAACCAGGTTTTTACTGAACATAGCTTTCAAGACAAATTCAGAAGTTACTTTGAATTAACATGAATCACTGAACTTTTCATCTTTTTCCAACCACTCCAGTGCACACTTTTCACTATGAGCAGTCAGACATGATGCTCTCATGGCAGCTCACTGAGGTCAAGGAACATCTCCTTGCCTATTTCACCATCCCAGAATGCCATGTGAGAAGCCTGCAGCCAAAACTGCAGTTTAACCTGGGTCTAACTCTTAACCTGCTTTTGATAAGAACTGGTTTACACTGAAAGAGGACCTAGAGGTGTCAAAAACTCAAATATGCATCAACCACAGCATTTTTAACCCTGGCTCAAGCCTTTTACACCAAGCACTTTATGTATACATGTAGCACTATTACTTTGCTTAAAGCCAGTTGTCCAATCTAAGTTTACCACCTAGGCTCTCTGTAGTTAGCTAGGCTCTCTCCAGCCACTGGAGGGTCTATTGCTGAGTCTACTCACACCAGGTATCTTGGAGTCCTGTTGCTAAATCGCTTTTAGAGATGCATGACTTTCTCTATTGACTGAAGAGGGGGAAACTACAAGGCCAGCTTAGCATAATGACTTGACTGAACAAATACCATCCTCCATGCCTGAACTGAATCACTGCATTCCAAAACATCATAATACTGGAAAGAAGAAAGCAATTGCAAGAAGACAGTAAATAAAACATACTGCATTAGAGAAAAATTTAGATGTAACCTTCAAGTTGAGACTTTCTGAATTCAATGCTTCAGGCAAGACATATGCACCATTTTTCAACAAAATTCTTTGTCTTTATAAAAGAAATTATCAGCATTGGTGACTGCAGCAGAGTTTGCCCTTTCCTAGATATTTGTATTAATTATGCTTTGAAGGTGCTGAGTGAATCTATTCTGTGAAATAGATATCAGTTAATTAAAAGGTATTTTTGTTCAAGAAGGGTATAATTCATGGCAAAATAGGAGATTAACGTGTCCTTAGTCAGAAATCCTTTGGGTGAAAATAAATAGGTTTCAGAATAGACATGTTTTCCAGTCCATCTCAGTGCTTAAATATTCCTGAAAGGCTTCAGATTTGAACTGAAGGAGTGCAAGGGTGATATGGAGTTTTTATTATTATCCTTTGTCTAACTTAGAAGAAATAGAACAGGTAAACACATGGGATTATACACTCAAAGAATGAGTTACAACTCTCCAAACACCACACAATCCCAGGCACAGTGCCCGCAATGCCACAAATGGGGCCAGAGAGGAAGATGTGATTTTAGAGTGGTTTGTATGTTATAGAAGCAGATGAAGAAACTTCTGTGTTTACTATCACAGTGAAAAGCCTGTATTGGAAATATCAAGGGCTTCTTAACTTGCATCTTTATATCTACATGATCTGCTCATTTGAGTAAGCAAGTAAACAAATGTTCTTCTGTATAAATGCAGTCAGGTGAAAAAGCCTCCAAACTTGTGCTATATAGGAAAAAAAAAAGTATTCTCAAGCTGTCCAGTGCAAACCTTAAAGGGACAGGAATCAGTAATTGTCAGTTGACTAACAATGCACCACAGCACTTTGAAAAATGCCAGTGACAAATAGAAGTGTAGCTCCTGGAGGCGGGAGGAAGGTGGTGAAGGAATGTGCATTTCCCCAGAGGCTACAACAGTAGGTGTTATTCCTGCTGTGATAGGACAAGACAAGAGAGAACAAAAAAAATCCTCATTCTGTAAGGCAAAAGGACTTCTTGGCTGGTGCAGTGCTGACAAAAGTGTTTTGAACAGCTCATTTCCTCACTTGAGGCACAGAGAACTGTTCAGAGACATGTGCTGCTCTGCACTGTGCTCATTTTTTGATTCTGAGAGACCACAGAGGGAAATGACAAAAATGAAAATTTTATCGGATTGGGTACAAACATCAGTTCTCTGGACGGTTCCACAAAATGTTGTGGCAAATAATAACTTGACATAAGCTGTCACTGTTCTAATGCTTTCTAGTGAAAGAAAAGTGCTTTATAGTAGATAAGCAATTTCCTCAGACTTTGCAAAGGTGTTTATACCAAGACATATTAGGACTTCAGCTGGCCTAGCTCTGTCTATTAGGGTGCTTAGCAGACATGCTGCAGGACTAACCACAAACCAAAGGTTTCTCCTACAGGCACAGTTACACAGCAAACTGGCATAAACTGGTAGGATTCACTTCTAGGACATCATTTTACTATGACAATACATGGTATAGTCTTCCTGTATCATCACATTCATTCTGAGACCACCTCCTGGGGGCACATGAAAGTCCTGAGATTGTTGTGGCTGTGCTAAGGTACCTTCAAGCTTTCTCTATATCTCTCTATCAATGGCCTAAGGAAAGAAGGTTGCTTAGAATATGACTCAAAGTCTCATGATGTTCTGTGTAAATGCACTTATTAGTTGCTGTCCTGGGATCCTCATTTACTCCTTATTGTGTTCATATATCCTTCCTGACCACTGTTCACCCTGCCCTGTAGTGCAGAGCAAACCAAAGAGCATCAGCACCCTGTAGAAAACATGCAGACAGCATTAGCATCCCAATAAGGATATTGTTGGCTTTCCAAAAGCCAGATCCTCAACAGGTGTTTCTCCTTTGGTGTCACTGGAGCTACACTGACCTGTTTCACTCAAGGGATCTAATTGAAGATTCTGTGGCCTAAAGGTATCTCCTGCCTAGAGGTCTAAAAGTGTGAGAAACAACTATCAGATACATTTAAACTTTTTATGCTTTGACTATTTCCTTTTTTCTCCCTCTGTTTTGGGACAAGTAAAAATTCTGAGCCTGTAGATTTTAGGCAATAACTCATTAGGAATCTGTAAAACATCTTTCATTTATTTTGAGATAATGAGATTTAACATTTCTCTCAGAAATGCAGAGCTACAGTTTCCTCCCTATAAAACACCACTACATTTGAAAAACCATGCAAAAAGTTCTAAAGAAAGTCTTTAGCTTCTTAGAGATCTGGGAACCTGCGCTATTTCATGTAAAAGCTTATTTTCTACACAGAGTATCCACTTCTTCTCAGAACCAAAGTATCCAAATAAAAAAAAGTTACAAAAGTCCAGATAAACAACAAGATTTATTCATTTTTAACTCTTCACGTTCTTTAAATATGTCACTACTGGATAAAAGCCACTGTGAGAGCTGGTCTGAATCCCACTCTGATTAGCAGCAATATGACAATGTTAAATTAAAACTACAGAAAATGTCATCAGAAGTCCTTTATTCCATTAGCACTGAAAGTCTTGTACATATGAAATAAATAGAAAGAACAACTGCATGGTAAAAGACTTACCAGGTGAAACAGGAAATAAGAAAGTTACAGGTCAGCAGCAAGTATTTGAAAAGTATTTGAGAAAAGGCTTATTTATGCACTTACTAGAACAAGTTATGCTTAAATTTAATGTTCAGTGTCACTGGAACAGTTTTTATTATCCATCTTCTTACAGTTTTCTGAGCTCTCTCCTCTCATCCTGTAACAGTGATTCATTTAGACTATTCTTTATGTTAAGCACAGAGTTCCAAAAATGATCTATGACACACAGGATAGATCCAGTCAGAGCCAAGAAAAATATCATTTTATAAACTTTGTAAAGATGAAACCTTTGCCAATATATTTTTGTGTTACTCTCTGTCTCCAAGTACTCATCAGTGTAAAAATTGGAGAGAAGACTGGTTCTAACTCTGATCAAAAACAGATACCTGCCAGATACCAGCAGGTCACATAATCAGCAGTGCTGTTATTTATACAATACTGAATTGCAACCAAGTCATGGTTTGTTTCATATAGTTGGGCACAGATTATATTTGCAATATTATAATCATATTACTTTTGTTTTTACTGAACTGCATGTTGACAAAACAACTCACTCGACCATAAGAAAAAAATAAAATCACTTATGTCATGTGCAAAAGCACATAACTGTATTTCTGCCAATTGGATAAGCATGACTAAACTCTTAAAACTATTCAGTTAGATCGTTTAGGGCTGCCTGGGAATATGTGTTATTAGTCTAATTGGTGCACTAATCCTATGCATCAAAACATAGCAGAAAAGAAATTAATTTTTAATGCTAGAAAATTGATTATTAAACAGCATATAGAAACAGCAAGAGATATATCTCTAAACACATTCTATGAACATATTAATTCACTCAAAACTTAACTTTTAATGTTTACAATTCACTGTGATATTTAATGTCTAAGAAACATTTAAAATACATCTTTAAAGTATACTGCAGATGTTCTTGGGATTAAACTTGCCTAAAGATAGCATAACATAAGGACAAACACAGTAGTTCTAAGTACTCGACAGCCAGGCACTGTAGTCAGAAGTAGTATTTGTTAACATATGTTAACAATGTAGAAGGTGACACTTATGTAGAAATCTCTTACCTGCCTTGGTTGAATCTCTCCTGATAAGGTTTGTTCTGTGAGAGATGCAAGTCTTTATGTATAAATCAGAAGCAAAGGTGTGCTTGGCACATCCAGTTTTCAGCAAAGCTCAAGTGTGATATGTGTAAGTAATAAATTGGCTTCTCAAAGTAGCTCAGACCATATTAATTGGAACAGAGTCACTGCTTGCAAGGTTGCTGATGCTGCTCCTTCTGCTTTGTGCCTTTGCAGAGAGCTAATGTATGAATAAGCCAGAGAACAAATCCCTTTCTCTCTTTACCTTTCCCTCTTTCTCCTAAATGGTGAGTTAGAGTTCAGTTTATTCTGCAGACGGTGGCAGAACAGGCTGACAGTGTTGTTTCCTCCCCTGCCGAGACACACTGAATGTGTTGTGAATAAAGACAAAGCCCTCTACCAGTGCACCACATCATTCTGTAGGTAAGAGCTGCAAGGATGTGCTGTGCTGTTCCTCAGCCTGCACACAAGCCTTAAACGCAGCAGGACAAACTCATCCTGCTTTCCTCACTGGAGACCTGCACCAATAACTTTAGTTGGGGACCACACCTCCTCTGCAAGGGCAACTCCAGCTCTGCAGCTGGCACGAGTTCTGCTTTGCCCTCTGGGAATGGCTATCTATATGGTTTTATTTTTCTACATCACAAAGGGCAATTTAGTTCTAGTTTCTCCCTGTGGGTACTGGGTAACTAGCTGGATAAACTGCCAGCTTTCCATATAGTCAATTAACCCCTGCAAAATCCTTACTGGCACTTCAGGTTTAGTGTTTGTACTGAAGTTAGGCCTAAAGGATACTTGCTAAAGAGTTTTACACGTAAGTAACAGGGCTTTCCCCTCTGCTCCCCCAGCCTCCTTTTCCACTAAAAGTAAAAAATTCCTAGGTAAAATTCTTATGTAGTGGAAACTAGTAATGATACCACTGGAAAAACAGGGTGAAGATGACAGTACTACCTAATTGCCAAACAGTACATAAACTGACTGATTTCAAAAGCCTGAATACACAGGAAACGTGTCCTGGTTTAAGTTCACGATCAATTGAGGCAATTTTAAGAAGATAATTATTTTCCATGCTACTGTCTGTGAATACTAAATGCTAGCTGGCAGAGAAGTCTTAAAGCAAAGTTATTAGAAAAGAATAGCAATTTTTAATATTGCATTTGTCAGATATGCATATAAATGACTATGTGCAAACTTATGTTTTAGTGCCCAGGATGAAACCCTATCAGGCTCCTTCCTTGACAGCAAAGGCAGCAAAACAGATAAATAAACAAAAAAACTCAAACATAAACGTTTTTCATTTAATAAAGTTACAGGTATTGAAAAGAACCTCCCTCACAGACTCCTGCAAATGACAAGAACTTCTTCACCAAATATTCCCCCATTAGGGCAGGTATGGCTGTGAGATCTGGAAATCCCAAAGCCTCTTGAGCACCAAGGGTCTTTGACTGTGGGGAAAACGAATATATTAGGGAAGAAAAGACGGGATAAGCAATTCCTGAAAGTATCTCGACTGCCCTGCAGAAGCACTATTGGATGGCTGGACAGTTAGGGAGTTACGGGCTCTCAAAGCATCACACAAAAACCTTGAAACTGGGCAAAACTCTTGACTTTGTAGCAAAATGGTTACAGGGTGCCAGATTTTTGCAGCGCCAATGGCTAAGGAATGAAGCCGCTCCTCTCATGTCGACACAATAACCTCCAGAGTCTTGTCACAGCGCAATAATGACCATTTCTCACACAGAATAAAGACCACTTTTTGGCAACATGCACCGTGCGTTTTTCATTGCAAATGAAAGTAAATCTATTTCCCATCAGTTCCAATCCTGGTCACAGGTTTGATTAGCAGAGAAATTGCTGTGAAATTTCAAAACTCTTGTTCATTTTTATGTGGTTGGAAAACATAACAAGCATAAACACTGAAAAATGCATTTTGTCCCAGGCTGATATTTACATTGAACCTGATCCAGCTGTCAATCACATTGTCATTGTTTTATTGAACTTGAGTAAAAGAAACAAAATAATATATAGCAGCCTGTGCCAGTTTTATGAATGCATGTATAGAACAAAGAACATGAGGGATAAGGTACTTTTCACAGTAGTGATCTACTCATTTTCCAAAGGATGCTACTCCCAAATCTGTTGCTAATGGGAAACTTGATTTTATAAGGAAATTCCTATTCCTAAGAGAAATATTAAGCAGTTAGTAATCAGCTTTATGTTTAAGATCTTAAGTTGTTTGAGAAGGATTGAGCACTAGCACTGGTACTGAAGTCTTTTGCCAAGCTAAAATCTTGAAGCCTGGATCAAAGGTCCTTTGCTTTTCTACTAGTGTGTAGCACAGAGGTGTTACGGTGTAATATGGCAGTAAATTTCTATGAGAAGAGAAGATGCACATAGAAAAGATAAAAATCCCTCTAATATCTCATAGTAAACCAAAGGCCGCATGTTGCTGCATTTCCAGGAAGAAGAGGAAGCTCTCAGTTCTCACTGTCTTTCATAAGTGAAGTGTAGAGTGGAGTACTCTGAACATTAGAGCCTTGCTGAGCAACTGCAGCCAGAGCAGACATAGACCTAAGTCATAAAACACCATTAATCCTGTATTTACATAGTCAACATCCCAAGGGTAACAGATAAAACTGCAGGAAGAATAAACAAAATATTATTAAAACCTAAGCACTACTCTAGAATTTAGTCCATGCCTTCATTATTTGATATAAATGTTTTCAGCTTTTTATTTTCATACTAATATCTGAGTTGAAAAATAAAATTTATCAAGTCCAGTGGCATAGGGCAACAGAAATTTCTCATTCTGTATGACATGCTAAAAGGACTAAATCCATTACATACTACAGAGCAAAATGTTCAGTCCTGTGCAGCATAAATTTCTGCATATTCAGAGCCATACAATTATCAGCACAAAAATTTTCATGCAAAGGAGCCATCAGCAATACCAGAAATTTCTCCGTAGAAATATTTTTGGCAGCCACTGGAAAAAGCTCTTCTAATAATCCATCTAATAACTCGTTGCGAAATAACTAATGAACAATTATTAAACAAAGAGCCTAATAAGAGACCAAGTTAGCACCTGTGGGGAACTAGTTAACAAAAAATGATTATTTAAATTAAATTTTAGATGTTAACTGTTCTCAAATAGTAAAAAAAGGCGGTTGGGAGGGTTGCTGGTTTTTGGATTGGTTTTGTTTGGGGCTTTTTGTAGTTCTAACAGAGTGGGCCATGTCACCTTAAAATTCAAACATTATTCAGCTGATGGTGAGGATGGGCAACTGGTCAAAGGTAATCGAGACAAGGCATCTCAAACTGGCAACCTTAGTGAACAGGTGGTGCTAAAACATCGCTTCTGTCACTGACCTATTTTTTCATATCACAAACCAAATCCTACCTTTTACCTCTTGAAGTTTACCCGTGATCAGCAGGTAGCATGACAATAAACAGAACTGCTTCCAAATCCCCGTGCTGGATATATCATTTGTTTCTAATCAGATACTCTCACATGAAAGAATGATACTGCATATATTAATTTTATATTCCATTAGATCTTCACCTTCATCTACTGCAGCACTGTAGCCCCTACCAGTTCTTTAGTATTCCTGCATTTATAAATATAGAATGTTTCCTTACAGTTATTCTTTGACTGGTACATCACCATCATATGGAAAGAATATGAAGACAGAGTGTGTAAGAGTAGGGCAGAAGTTATGGAATAGACTCCCATTTCTTGCTAGTTAAGGTACCCCCAGCTGTTTTGCTAGACTCTGATCTGTACTGCCTTCACGTCAATTCAGAAGCTAATTAACTGACTCCATGTGATTTCTGACAGGTATGAGTAGTTTACTGATTCATGTGTTGATGAAAAAAAGGCTTGACAGCACTCTAAACTTTCAGAGCTGAACAGTCACTAAAAATTAAGTCAAATTCAGGGCAGGAGGTTCCCTTTCTTCTTCTTTTCAGCTTATTTACAGAGAGTATTACCACATGAAACATGTCTGGGCTACCTGATGCAGGCCAGCAATCCTGCCATCACAGCTCCAGAACTGTAAATATTATTCAAGACTTGGGTTCCTGAGTAGCCAAGACAGTTACCTGGAAATGCCTGCAGTTTCAAGGACCAGATTAAGCCGCATCCATTGTTTCCCAGAGACAGGTAAAAAACTCCAATCAAACAAACAAGCAAAACCACTACACAACTGAACAAACAAACAAGCACACAAGTATGTATTTGCGATGCAGAATTTGCCCATTTTTCTGGATTTTACTTGTCTCAGATCCTGGAGATGCTCTCATTGAGGATTTGGGATGCTTTATACCAGCCACGTTTAGTCAGTGTCTGGATCAAACAAGACAATGTTCAGGAGCAGCTTTAATTTCCTCTTTCCATAATCCCTTTTTTACCCTTTTCATTCATAGGTATTTTAGTTCTTTTCTTAACCATAAAAGTCGTTCTTCAAAAAAATGGAAATAGTGCACAAACTTTTGTCTGATTCTTTATTTGTAAGATTTGTAAGGGAGAGATGAAACATAGCTGGATGACTGAGTTTTAAATTGTTAGTTTAGGAATGATTGCTTGTCTACACATAAAGAAAGGGAGACAAAATTCTGCCCAAATCCTCCATATATATTTTTACATACAATATTCAGCAGCTTAAAAGGGTATTCGGATGGATGAAGAACAAGAATAAGTCCTTTCTTTTGTACATTTACTGATCCATACAACTTATTGTATCTGGCCTTTCAAACACTGTTCTACAACTCAATATTTCCCACTTACAGCACAGCAAGTTTTTCATAAGCCAAGGGGTATTAAACAACCAACCTCATGTATTTCAATACTCAAAAGCATAACTGTCTAAATTACACTTAGTATACTTCAAATATTAAAGTACCCAATTTGAATGATAGCTTGAAAACCACTATGGATAAGACTTCTGAAGTTTAGTCTAGAGAAAGTTGACAACAACATTCTCTATACAGGATACTAGTTTTTCAGCATAAAGAAAGGCATAATAAGGTATAACAAAATGACTTAATGAAAAAAGACAAAAATTTGTCATTTTCTTTTCTGATGTTCCTTTTTAATAATGAACAATGCATTTGACAGAAAAAAGAGAATGTGTCAGGGGAGAAACACTATGCAAGTAAATTTTTACAATTACGTAGGTCATCAGATAACATTGTAATAGCTCAGTTATTCCTAGAGTATAGAAGACAGAAAATCAAGATCAATTCTGCCTTTGAGCTACTGGGATTCTTCACATGCATGAAATGCTAAATGCACTCATTATACATCATTATTTCATCACTATCTAAATCATCTGTGTATTAGCTCAAATAACTGTGGACCCAAGGGAGTGCTGTAGCTTTTGGGGACTTCTAACATTTCATACTGGAAATAAAAAACTGAAGAAAAGCAACAAGATTTGTATTCAAATATCTGCAAAGAGAACAAGAAAACAGAGTATGCAAAAGCGTTGCCTTTAGTCTGAAAATGCAAATAAACCAATTCCCCTTGTTCATAAAGCAAGACAAAGATGGAGATTAATTTGCAGCTCCAAACTTCAAGTGACTTTGGCACATTTAAAATTAAGGGCAATTCTGAATCAGAAATCTGTATCATGAAATAGGAAGAAAATTGGCCATAAAATCTCAACCATTTGAAGAGTGTATGAGAAACCAGAGAGCAAAGGAAAACAAAGGCACAATATTCAGTATGTTCATGGAACTACATATCCTGTCTGGGAAGCTTGTGTAATTCAAAGGAAAAATAAACACTTTAAAAGAATTATGTGTAACCTTATCTGAGGCAATTTAACACATCTCCTTTCCAGCATTTAGAAAGCGAAATTCAAAGTTGCCCGGACATAATCTCAGCAGAGAATGGGTCTGAAAGGCATCCTTCCTGTGGAGTCCTGCAGTGGTCCAAGATAGCTTAGAGAGGTTTAATTTAAACCTCTGTGCATCAGCATTAGTTAGTGTGGCCATTAAACTTTAGAGTTATCCACTTCTGAATAGCTCTGCTCTTTAGGTGATGTAATAAATCAAACCATGCCACGTTAATGGAAAGCTAATGATAGCAGGTTAACCCATATTTTCCACCTGGATTTCACTGCTACTTACGTCCAATCAGTCTGTCAGCTCTAGGCCATTACCCAGGAAATGAATCCAGTCATTTGGATGGTCCATCCCTGGTCTCAGCCTTTGATTAGTTTTCAGTACCTTCTATAGAGCTTCCCAATTTTATCACCAGTAGAATATACTGAAATCCATCCCTCAGTTTAGCAAAGGGTAGTATCAAGGCAACTAAACTTGGGTCCCTGGCAAACAATTTGTCATGTTCAGGCTCACTAGCAAACAATTTCTCAAAATTCCTCCATTGTCATAGGTTAACCTTAAGCTTTTCAAACAGGAGTCAACTGTTTCTATGCACAGGTTAGTAGAGGCAGAGGAATTTTTTTAACATACCTGTTTCACTGACTCTCTTACTGTTTTGTTTCCCTAGTAAAAATTTTGGCGGAAAACAAGCCAAGACCAGCAAGTTTAGTGACCAAGGCATTGGGTGGGTGTTTCATTTCTGCCCATGGCCAACTTACCATAGGCTCAGCAGTTTAAAAATGGAAATAGCAACTCTTTCTCCTACATGTAAAAAAAAAATCTGATGGACTTCAGACCTCTGGAGAAATTTAGTTTTCACTAATATCTGAAGAGTTTAGCCTGGGGCTTATAGCTTGGCACAGAGGATGTCAGACTGTCTGAGTAAGACCTTCCTGCACTGTGTATGGCCTCACTGTTGCACAGGACTTGGAAGGGAGCTCATAGCTTGACATCAAAATACCATCTGTGTTCCCAGAGTTTCAGACACCTTCTGCTTACAGTAAGGAGTCACCATAGTGAAGAATCAGTGTTACCCTATAGTTGTCCACCTTGAAGAAAGGAGGCCTAGACTGAAGGCTAAACACATGACACATTTCACTCTCTCTATAGTTAATTTCAATTTCAAGTAAGTTAACCTGTCTCTTTTCAAGGCTGCTACAAAAAAACTGTGTCCTTACATAGGTTTTTCGCTTATCTAGTAGACACTATTGTCTGACACCTTTGGGCTGAGTTTTGAACTTGAACCACCAAGCATGATAAGAAAATTGATTTTTCTAAGCAGTGTTTTAGAAAATCGCCTTTGATCCACCCAGAAACATCCAAACTGCAATATTTGATAAGTTAACCAGTCTTTGCTAAAGAAATTATTGATGTGGGTTATCCAGTCAGGAATATTCTTCCTGATCAGTGGGATCCTCAAGTATTTTGAGTCTTTGACTGTCAGGCTTCAAACTGATATCCTCTAGAAAGTGACAGGCACAATTTAAACCATTTTCTTTTTCATTCTTTTTTATTTTCAGCAGAGAGGACTCATTTTAATTTGATCTCTTACTGATGAGGTTCAACAGTGTGATATAAGGCTAGATAGATTACAGATTGGTCCTGATGCTCTGCATCACATACAGTTGTTTATTTAATGACATAGATTCAGGAAAACCATGAAAATTTTGATCANAAAAAAAAAAAAAGAATTCTATTAACTTCTTTGCTTTTTTTTCCCTCATTAAAAACTTCTCCTGGCTATAGATAATTTCAAAAATTCACTGAATTTACACAACGACTTGAACATGCCCTAAAAATCCATATGAACTAAAAGGAACACCTCTTCTCACCCTTCATATCCACCGCTTCCCTGCACAGAGGCCACCAGAATCCAGGGAACACAACCCACTGAAAGAGCACCACCCTTTGAGTGAGCTCCTGCCTCTTTCTCTCACTGAGAGGGGAGAAGCAGCAATAGCTAAATTTTGCTCAGCCTAAGACTACAAAACAACTTGGCAATAATAGTATGTTTTGGTGCAGATCATGGTGGGTGTATGGTAATACATTCATCTACTGCAAGAACACGGCAGCAGGAGAGCTAAATGTCTTTAGTTATCCTGACATGCACCATGTACAGAGAAACCATTGCCATATTGGAGGATGGAAGAGGAACCTCCTGAGAACCTGGAATGTAACAAAGCCAATAACTAAGGGCCATAAAGAATGGTGTGGGTGGGGGAAAAACTGACAACACTTCCCTGTACAGATGGTTCTGAAAAACAGTCATGGATTGAAACAGCTCAGCCAGCACAGCATGGGCAGCATGACATCTTTGTGGCTGGTGTTTATTCTTTGTTTCCTTATTTTACTTCAATGGAAGATGGTCTGATGGCAAAGAGCAGTCCCTACCACATTCTGTGGTTTTAGCTCTGACTAGCAGAAGGGACATGATGGAGGGAAGAAGACACAAAAGTCTATTGCCTCACTTTTCCTTCAGTTCTTTAGATTTCTTTGAGCCACTCTCTTAAAAAAGCATTGCTCTACCCTTTATTCAGAGAAGGCTGAATCACAGTCAGAGAAAAAGATGACTCCTCTGAATATTTCCTCATCAGACGAGAGGAAGAGTTAAGAGGTGAGGCTGACTCAACTCCCTGCTCAGCTGTAACAAACACACCAGAAATAACTCTATTCTTTTGCATGCTCTGTGAGCTAAGGAACAGCTGTATGGTTCCAGCATTCTGGCAGCAACATCTGTCACACACAAATATATAACAGCACCTACATTCATAATCATAAAAGTAAAAAATGACATGCTTTTAATTGCCTTGTTTGCAGTTGTTTATATTTCCTAACATGAGCTGTTTGCAGTAACATTCATTCACAGGAGCCTTCCCCTCAGGGAATTTATCAGAAAAATTAGCTCCCTAGTAGGACTTTCATACACTAATACTGGAATCTGGGGAAAAAAAAAAAAAAAAGGGGGATTACAGGGAACAAAGATAAATTATATATGGACCCCTAATGGCTAGCTTTGGGAAGCAGGAAGAACAAGGATGCAGAGTAGTGGAGAGCTGTTAAGAAGAGATGTTGAACTGAGAAGAAAATGGAGGTTTTGAGTTAAATGCCAGAGTTAAAAAACTGTGCAAAGGAACAAAACTGAGGAGATACAAACTGATGGATGAAATTAACTTCAGCAAAAGAAGGTAGAAGAAGGATATGAGAGAGACTTTGAGGATCAGAGTACAAGTCAAAAGCCCTGGCAAAAGATCTGTCCCTCACTGTTAGAACTGCTGTAATTTCTCAGTATTTTCTTGAAAGGATGACCAAAATTGTCTTGTTGTGCAAAAGCATAACTGCACTTTATAATCTTCAAATTTTTCTCAGCTTATTGAATGCACACAACAAATCTGCTTTGGGTTTGTGGCAAGAAGTTATTGGAAAATAAGAACAGATTTAACAGGTCAAATCATAAATATAATCTGGTATCTTGTCTCAGTATGGAGAACATTTTATAAGTGTGGGATAAGTATAAAACCAGCAAATGCAGATAATACTTCTGCAAGTATAATGTCTCAGCTTCCTGAGCTAGAGTTTGCATCTGCATCGTGTTTAATAGCCCTTGATGGGTCCATGATTTTCTCTAATTGCTAAATGCTCTTTTTATACTTTTGATATATATAAAATTCTGAGTTACACACTTGCATTATGCATGACATGTAAAATGCAGCATTTTGGTTTAAATTTGCTTTCTGAAAGTTTCAGTCGTTGCCCATTGGCTCTTCTGTTACAAGAGGTGATGAATAATCAGTCCTTATTTGCATTCATTTAGAGACCTTTATTGTGTGCTTGGTCCAGTTGTTCCTTTTCCGAGTTTTAGTCCATTTAACTTTTCCACACTAGGAATTCATTCCAACCTTCTTGCCTTTTCATTATTCTTCTCCATCCTTTGTTTTCCAGGCCTGAACTACCCTTGCCAAATTAAAGAGGGAGACCACTTTCAAAAAAGGTGTCTGGCATTTTCAGTCCGTTTTGGAATTAAGTGGGCACTTTTGCAGAGTAATTCATAATTGCCCGAGATCTCTGTGAATAATGTAGTGAAAACTACAGCATTTATATAGTTTGATACAGGTATCATTTCAGAATATATCTGCCATTTTTTGCACAGTGACTCATGGCAGCAAGGTCAAGTTTCACTGTTATTTTTTAATTTCTGAACTTTACCACCTTGTTCTTTGCTCCCTGAACACATAGAGCAAAGATGCCTTTAGTGATTTTTACAAGACTCCATCTGAAGTTTTCCTCATGTTTCCCTAGCCTTTCTTTTGTTTTTAACCAGACATCACTCAATGGGAGCTGTGACTCTTTTGACATGACTTGATTTAAAACACAGAGTAAAAAATCTTATAAACTTGGGAGAAATCTGGTACACCAGTCATTCTTAACCATATCTTTTGACTGCTTCAAAAAATCCTAATGTATTTATAAATCATGATTTCCTTCCACAAATTTATATGAACTCCTTTCCATTACTACTAATTTTGTCCTTTTTTACAGCTTTTTAGAACAGAAAACATGCTTAATGATTACATACACGATCTTTTTAAATTTTTTTTTTTGCAAAACGTGGAGAGTATGCAAAAAAAGATGGAGATTGCAGGTAAAAGTCTCATGCCTAAGTAAGATGAGCACTTCCATAAGAAACTGAGATCTATTTCCTTTTCTGAAAGTTTGTACAATGGTGGAAGTGATTTGTTCAAACAGTTCAGAAACTGCTCAATTCACCTGAAGAGTTTCTGCTCTCATGGAAATAGTCCAATATTCGACTTCTGTGCACATTGTCTGGTACACAAAGGTGCATCAAAGATGATGGGAGATGAGTTCTAAATACACAAATTGCTATGTAATGCTAAATACTTTCAGCAGACAGAAGAAAGGTGATAAATGTCTAAAATAGAACCTCTGTAGTGAGTTCTGGCCTTAAACTCTCTGTACTTCCATTCCCAGCCCAAAAAAAAAAAAAGATAACATTGACATAATTCATCTCTAAGCTGTTTTATGAAAGATCATTAATGTTTTTGATGCACACACATGCTTTAGTGATAGGTATGATAAACACCACCTAAAAGCCCATGAGAAAAAATTAGTACCTCTGATTTGGGAGCTGCATTTGAACAATGGGCAATAAATGTGACATGAGACACAAACTGAACTTCAAAGACCAAAATAAACGTACAGCAAACACTTCGTCTTCTGTTTTTCTCACTAAATGAAGTGGGTCTGCAAAAGAAGTAAACCAACACTACATAACTTAGAAGTTCCAAAGAAAATACGTACAACACTAGTTCAGACACAGGAATTTACGAAGGCTGGACTAAACGATGGCAGTGATGTCCCCAGAACATAATTTTGTGTAGAAAACTCACAAAGTAGACACCCTTCCTTCTAATTGAAATGTTCCGTTTATAAGGGCAGATAGATGAATAGAGTCTCGTACTAACTATTTCAGGACAAATACTGGAGTCTGACTCGTTAATCAGATGAAACTTTTGCTGAATCTAAGCTGGCTGTTTCTACATCCTGCAGTATGAAGCCCATCCTGTGTTGGTTTTCTTTTGTTTCAGATTTGCCAAGGACATAGAGATACAGTTTCTACAATAGAGAATTGGACGCATTTTGAATAGATAGATAATTCTTTGCTCTATTCCCTAGATATTATTAAGCTTCTAATTGTTACATTTGCAACTCTTTCAGATGGACACTTTCCCCTTTGGTTTAACTGCTACATAACAAATGAGGCAGACTGATGGCCCACCTGATTTTTCAGTACTGAGATAAGTCAAGGGTTCATTTGTGCTTTTTGGGAAGCTTTTCATAAAGGGCAGGAAGTAGTGCACACATCTGCCCATACATAATGCCTCTACTCCTGTTGTCTTTCAGCAGGTGATTCACACATCCTTTCATACCTGACTAGATTTGCTGGCTGGTGAGCACTTAGAATCAGGACTCTGTCTTTACCCTATCATTTTTGTGAAGCCCTGTGGCTGTTATAATAAAAGGAAAAATATGTGCTGAACAGAAGTACCTAGCCATGCAGAAGAAAACAGGTGGCTTCAAGCACTTGCAAGAAAAATAGTGAAGATAAATTTATTTTAAAAACCCCACAACATCTTGACAAGGGATGCCACAATCAGCTCCTTGTCATTCCACAGCTCAATGGAAACCTGCATTTTATTTTTAGTTCTGCAAAAGTAGTTTGAACCTGTATGCAAGGGAGCATTTCCAACTTGCCTGTTAAGAGAATTTCACTTTACTATGCATTGACCTAATATGCAGGAACACAAATGAACCTTCCCACTTGTGTAGAACTCCAGCTACAAGGGCAGACATCCAGCAAGATAAAAATAATGACTACTTAGATAATTGCTACAAAAAGGTAGCATTTCCAACAAGTGGAATTGAGAAGACTTTCAGAACAGTGCCAAGAACTCTCCTCTACAGAAAAGATCTGAACACAACAGGGTGTTTGTGAGCATTATAAGTTTCCCAACAATGCCATCAGTCACTCAACAATAAACACTTCAAAGACCTCCAGCTCTCACCTCAGCATGAGAGAGTAACTGAATAAACTCCTCCTAAATTAAAGCTGAGCATTACATCACCCAATTAATAACTTAGAGAGAAATTCAAAATCTGCCAGAAAAATTTCCAAAGTACTGATCCCACAGGTAACTTAAAAGCCACTCTGAAATAGTTTTGAAATATAAGAGACAAATTTCTGGGTCTTTGCTCACCACTAGTTGTGCCCTGTGATCTCAAAAAATCCCTCCAGTACATTCAGTAACGTAATAGATCAAATGCAATACAAATACTGAACATTGCAATCCCGGTGGAAGACAGATCTGTATTGTCTGGCCCACCATAGCTGCGGGCAGTATCCCTGACTGCAAATGATATTGCTACATATTTCATCCACACACCAAATTTTAATTTCTGTTAAAGAAAAGAGAAAGAAGTAAATTTTCTTTAATGCAGTCACCTAAATTTAAGACAAAGATAGATGCCTAAAACAGAAACAGCGTACACTCTCTATTGTTTAAACTGCCTTCTGAACACTTTGTGGAGGCCAAATAAATCTTTGTTGCCAACTGTCAACCCAACATTCTCACTGTTCTTCAACCTGATGTTTCAAACTTTATCATGGCTCCAAGTAAGTGCTACCAGCACAGATAAAATCAGAGTACCTTAAGATGAAGCATCTGTTCATAAAAGCTCACGTAGAAGCTTCTCCTAAAATTCTCTTTAAAGCCATCCTGTTCTCCTTACTCAAACACTGCATTCCACTCAGCTGCAGATTAAGTCAGGATGCACTATATGGGAATAGGGACAAATGGAGTTTGATCCCTACCACCAGATGAACATAAGAGAGAGGGCAAACAGCACAGTCCAAGTATTTCACTTCTATGTCTGACTCATAACCATTTTCTTCAACCTGTCAAGAGAAATTATACACACATGCAAGAAAGGAGGGAACAAATTATTTTATTTAGCAAATTCTGGCAAATTCTAGCAAATTATTCTAGCATATTCTGATTTTTTTTAATCTATGGGGTTTTTTTAAAGAAAACATTCAACAGGTCAAGCAAGAACTCTTTGCATGCTGCCCACTGCCGTTGTTTTCAACTGTTTAAAAGAAAAAGAAAGTATCCAGTGCCTGACAATCTAATTTTCCATTCAAACTAAATGGTGATATTGAGCAGCACTGCTATTCCTGTCAATCACCTTTTCTAACCTAAGAAAGGTAAAAGTTACTGACTGACACCAAAGAAAATTTCTTACATTTTACCCTTACAATCAAAAGGGTTTGGGGAGTTGAAACTATCACATTAGTGTCAATTTGAGGCATTTCTAAGTAGTAGGCAAAGAGGAAAAAAATGCAACCAACCAAAGCACTCAAGATTACCTGCCTTCATTTTAGATGTGGCCCACAGCAAACTTCTAATCATAGGCATTGCCTGTCAGCTCCTGGGACACATTACATCCAAGTCCATATCATTCTTTAATTATATAAGTGAATAATCTTGCCTCACTTGAGCTTAAAGAGGCTGGGATTTAAATATCAAACCAAAATACAATTTTAGCTTCTTATTTTCTGAAACAAACACTTCTTTTCTGACAAAGAAAGATTAATTAGGGGTTCCTGAACTGTTTTGTCTTTCTTCCATAGGCACTTGCCTATGTATCTTTCATCTTTTCAGTAATTTGGGTTGTGAACCTCGAAGGACAAGCGAAGAACAAATTCTTCTATATTTAACGAAAAATAAATTATTAAAAAAATATGATATTAGCTATTTTACACAAAAATGTGCTATATGTAAAGCCATAAACTCTAAAATTGAGAAAATAATTTCATGCCATCCTCCGGAAATAACGTGCTTCATCCCACATACATTATGCCCATGTTTGTAAGTTTACTAAGTGTTGTCTTGTCAATGCTGATTGTCAGAATCAACTGTGAAATTCTTGCAGCATCGTCTCACTTATCACTTGGGTCCATTTCATGAAATTTAAGCTACTAAAAGTCTTTGTGGTCCAAATCCTGCAGCCATCAGTCAGCTGATTTCCTGCATGGTGGATAAAATGCCTGGCTGCAGTAAGAGCTCTGACTCATCCAGTCCTTTGAAAAACTGGGCTCAGCTGCAGCTGCAGAGCTGATGTGAGCAC
Organism: Serilophus lunatus; assembly: GCA_013399895.1. Lineage (NCBI taxonomy): Eukaryota > Metazoa > Chordata > Aves > Passeriformes > Eurylaimidae > Serilophus > Serilophus lunatus. The sequence continues at coordinate 1,143,614 of VXBA01000661.1, read as the reverse complement.
TCAGACTCTTAGCTGAGACTGTATTGCTTTTGCAGGAATTCTCTAGAGACTAGTGAGTGTCCTATGGTACACGAGATTTCTCTAAAAATTAATGCTTTTCATTCTGTCAAAAGACACAAAAATGTGCATTCTAGACACTCCATTAACAGGATATTTGTATTCAAAATATTTAGCTATATTCATGTCATTCACCTGACTTTGGCCATCCAAGGCTTGCAGTATGGAAGGGCACTGTATATCTATAGTCCACAGCTGTCCCCACAATATCTACTCAGTGCAGCCATGGGACTGAAAATCAACATTTTTTCCTCTAGATGAAATGTGTCCCAAGTGGAGAATGAAGTCAATGATATTATCTGTCTTTTATTGCCTGATATGGTTTACACTTAATATTATTTTTTGGTGCCCATTTCTGTGACTGATTCACTTAGGAGTGTGTGCTGTGGAGCACTATTTCTGACAAGCATATTGCTGAATGAACTTAGGAACATCTACCAAGAAATTGCCTATATGAGAAGAAACAGAAAAGCAATGAACACACAAACAAAGCCAGGAATTTTAAAGCTTATTGAATCAGTTATGCTACCTTTAAATACATATTCATGAAAACATCTGCAGATGCTGTCAAAGTCTCATGATTATAAGGCATATAGATTTGAAAATGTTCAGAAATGTAAGAAGATAAACAGAGTGAAGTGAAGTGAAAAAAAAAAGGCAAACCTCTTTCTGAGCCAAACAGTGAGGTTTCTGAATTCCATTGCATCTTTCACAATTCTTTTCCTGACCCCTACAGAAAGACTCACCTGTGGAATAGCCACCAAATTGTCTACCTAGACATGCTGTGGCTTTTGTTTTTGGAAGCTGGAATTATATTTTTATCAATATATAAATCACATGAACAATGTATTGACCACAGTAAAAATATGTGGCTAGTTTGTTTCTAAAAGATAAAACTGATGTTAGGAAGAGACACAATTTGAATTTAAATTTCATCCATTCCTCCCACTGCAATCTGCTTAAAAGTATACACTGCTTTTAAGTGTTAATAGGAGAATTAAAAAGAAGACAGTATATACTTCTCAAATTGTCCAATGTAGTTAAAAGACATCAAGAAACGAAGCTAGTAAATATTATACAAGAACTGAGGTGGAAATGTGTACTTTCCCACTGCATTGTCCGTGCTACTTAGAACATTTTGGTTTCAGTAGTGTCTGTTTCCTAAGAGGACAGACATTGCCCTGTTTTACCCAATACTGCTAAGTTTGTAAAAGCTTGAATGTATGGGATAAAAAAGGACAGTTAAATCTTGTCACACAGGATCTGTGTATTGCAGTTGGACCACGCTCACTGTCTTCTAGCACAGCAACACGACCAGTCACACAACTGAAGTGTTGCCACACAAACAGTACTTTACAACCCAGGTAAAACAGGGGCTCTTCCTCACAACCTTCATTACTAAGGGAAGACTCAGCTCCTTCTATACATCCCAGAAGCATGCACTGTTCAATATAACTTTTCAAATAAGGCATTTCTTCATATGAAAGAGCAAATATTCACAGGATTTTATTATGCAATTTTTTTACGCAAATTGTTTTACACAAACTGCTCACCTCTGTGCACAGAGTAAAATCTAGTAAGGTATCTAAAATAAAATTCAACATTACAGATGAAGGTGTTGCCTCCAGGTATGGCCTGGCCACATGGATCATCACAGATATATAAGGACTTCCCATATGTGGAAAGAAGAGCAGAAAGTAGCAGATTACCCCAATATTACAAGGTCTCAAAAGCAGCACAGTCAGGAGGGAGCAAGAACACTTCTGCAGTGAACTCTTTCTGCCTAGTCACATCAAGTGAGTACCAAGCAGCTGACATTATTTTTTATAAACCTGTTTCCTGAAAGACAAGGTGCAGAATGGAGGACCTTTACCCATCATTTACTCCTATGCTGTTTGCCTTGAAACTATACAAGCAGATGATCACTGAATATCAGGCACGCTGCTGAACCAGGGAAAGAACTTGGCAGTGCACACCCTAGAAGGCAAAGTAGAGTCAGCAATTCAGTCTTAAAATATGAATGCTCTTAAGTCTAATTACCACAGTTCAGTGGTTTAAATAAAGTGATCCAATAGGTTCAGACCTGTTTTCTAGACACTAACCTTCCAGTGAAAATCTTTAATCTTCTTTATAGTGCAGTTTGTTTTCCATCTCCCTGCAAGGCTTGTAGTTTGCAGAACCAATTTCTCTGATAGAATCCTACCGTAGGAGGGGGTAAGACAGCACAGCAGGCAGAGATTTAGCCTGCCCTGGGTTGTAATGTTGCAGATCTGTGTAATTAACTCAGACTTACAGAGAACATCAGAGAGACATTTGAGCTCACATCTAAAATATAAGCAATAATTTAAAGAACTCTGTTTTTCACACAAGTTACCATAGTATCTGATACCTTACTGAAATAATGTGACATTTTTAATATAAATTAGGGGAGGAAAGAATGCTGAAAATCAGGGCTGATTCTAATTTCTAAGTGGTATTAGGCTGGAAATGGCAAAGAGTATGAAAATTTAAATCACTAAATTCACTTTCGTTGATTCTTGCAGTATGCTTCTGTCAATTCAATGTACTTCTTATCTATATTCTGGAAAAAAAAATTACTATTTGCTTATTACTTTCTGCGCTTTTCAACCTTTCAGTCTTGCACTGATCTTGTATTACCTGGGTAATTCATGCTTGGAAGGAATTCTTGATAATAGAACATCTTCCCTACCTTCATCTATACGCACAGGTATGTAACGGGTTGGAAAAGTATGCATATGTTGAATATACCTCTTTATTTAACAGAAGTGGCTTTCTCTTGTTACCAGCAATTACATCTTATGAATGGATATTACATAAAGTGTGAAATAACATAAAATGTAAAATAATATGTCTACAAATTGACTGCATGTACATGCAGTTGTTTATGAAAGATTACAGGTATTCATGTCTGTGGACCATCCAAGATGAAATCAACTGAACCATAACAGTAATTCTTTACCTCCCAATAGCAGTTTTTAATTAACAGACTCAACGTTTTGGAATGGGCACTTTGTGACATCAAATCTGAAGCCTTAGTACTTGTAACAAACCAAGGGGGCAAAAATTAAATCCTTTTCTTGAAATGAAAGAAACTGATGTTTCAATACAAAAAGAAAACATGATAATGGCAAAATAATTGATGAAAATAATGTTGAAGGATAAAAACAGAAAATCACAAGCATGAAATTAAGAAAAACTGAGCTACACAGTCTTAATAGGGGGAAATTTACTCTTCCAGGAAAGGATAGAAACCACAAACAGAAAATGAGAAGAAGAAATGTTCTTCATTTGTAGATTATTCTTGTAGAGAATGTCAGCTGACTGATGTTGCACTGACCTGCACTACTCCCAGTTAACAGGAATGGATCCAGTATTTGATTATAACATTAAAAGGCACTGAGCTTGTATAAGCTGCTTCCTCTCCTCTTTCCGCTAATTTTATACTAATGGAATTCCAGTAGATTTGTTGCAGTTACTCTTGGTTTATATGAAAACAGGTATGAGCCAGAGGAATTTTTATTGTTTTCTCCATATGTTGTATATGCTACATCAGGTACTTATTTATTCCATCAAAACACTTTGCATGTTTTGGGTAATGACTTGCCAGGAGTCTGAAATCTGCCAGTGCAACTCAACAAAAAAGTCTCTGCCCTCTCACCTCCATGTGGGAAAACCAGAAAAAAATAGTTATCAAATGTAAAATGCTGCTCTCTGTGGCCTGAAGTGGAACTTAGCCTTGTGCACAACAAAAGCAAATTATTAGATGATTTTTAGATGTCTGAAGTTAATAGGCTCCAATTCATCTCCCTGTGGACATGGGGTCTCCTCTGGTATTCACAGGTGTGACAACGGGCCACGCAGCTGCCAACTCCCCGAGGGGATCGGAATGACAGTAACAAGGGGTGCAGGCAAACTGCTTTTTTCTGCCTGGTGTTGTCCTGACTGGACTGAAATTCACTTGGACAGAACCTCACAAATCTACACTTTGCCTGACCTACTTATGTAAAATACCTTAGCCTCGTATTTCCTAAAATAACCCTGACAAGGCAGAGAAACACCTAATAAAAACAGAGATGAACGAGCATGCAAATAAAAGAAAGCATCAGCCATTCTGAGTTCAGTTCTATCAATGAGATTAAAGCAAACACCACTGAATTCTGGTTCCTAAAATCTTATCCAATCTGGAAGTAATTCTATTTAAGACTGTTGGTTGGGTTTTGCGATAGATTTTATGAAGCATGAGTGCCAATTTGCTCCAAAAATTTACATTGGACATCAGAGTAGCTCGTCATTAGATTCGAGGATCTTTTATTTGCCAGATTTTATTATATTCCTTAAAACACCTCATGTGTGATAGAAAGATTATCACACCCTCCCCTTTTAACAATAAAAAAGAAGTTATTGAAGAAGGAATGGAAAAGGATAGCTCTCCAATCACAATGAACTTATAATGAGTCATCTATTACATCTCAAAGAATTACAACTTTAGATATAATACAAATAAGATGCAATACATATACATAATAATATCAACCAACAATGAGGAACAAGTTTGTAAATAACAGCCATAAATAGTATGGTTTCACACTCTGCCTCAGACCTTTGGCTCATTCATATTCGCCTTTTAGTAAAAATAAATTTTTTGCTATCTTTTGATAGTTGTGTAATTCTTTTAGTCAAAGTTGCGTATATTGGAAAACAAAAGTCATATTGGAGAATGGGCTTAAACAACATGGTGCCTTCACAGCCAAGGTTCAGCAATAAAAGCTACTATTTTAAGTGCACATATTACACTGTAATATACTAAGTTGGCTTCAAACTAACTGCTAGAAGATTTCAAGACTTGGTTGAATGTCAAATCAGTCTGCGGATGTAGGAATCAAAAAAAATCTGATTCAACTCCATTAAGATAGAGGACACATGAATTGGTGCCTTTTCTGAATGTAGTGGTTTAACCCGGGCTGAGCTACAGCCCCTCTCACTCTCTCTCGCCCAGCAATTGAGGAGAGAGAATATAACGAGAGGTTTCGCTATTTATGATAAGGACTACAGCAAATTCTTTGCTAATCACCGTCACAGGCAAAACAAGACTCCATGTGGGAATAATAGTTAAGTTTATTACCAACAAGATCAGAGCTGAAGAGTGAGAGACAATAAGAGACACCTTTTACCCCCCCCACCCCCTCCTTCTTACATCCAACCTATTCTCCTGCAGCGGTCAAGGGAAAAGGCGAGGGGGGGGGGGAGGTGTTGCTGTGGTCAGCTGCTGTTCTCAGCCACTGCTTGGGGAGAGGAGTCCTTCCAGCCGCATTCCATGGGGGCCATCCCTCACAGGATACAGTTCCTCTCACAAACTGCTCCGGCCACAGAGAAACCAATACACTGAAGCTGAAGGTTTCTGCTAAACATGTATTTTTTCTTTCTAAACCCTTCACCTCATGATCAGAAATCACTTCTCTGTGAAGGCTTTAAGGAATAACAAAATCAGTCGACTATGCCAATGTCTCACACATAGGATTGATTTTCATCCTCCTTACATGTTGGCTCCATTAATTGATACAGTACTGGGTAATAAAAATCCACTAATAGTTCTGAATGTGGTTTTAATGGAAATGACAATGTGGAAAGCATTATACTAATAAAAAGAAACAGAACAAAATTTATACAGGAACAAAAACATTAAAAGGAAGGCAGAATTGAAGACCCAGTTATGATCCTGGTAATTCAGTATCAATCTATTAAAGATTTTTATGAGGTCAGTTTTATAACATGCCATATGGGATGATACATACATGTTCCTATGGAATGTCATCCACATAACATACATCTTTTCCACCTTTCTTTTTTCCCAATTATAAGGGTCAATTCTGACAGCAAGTTCTAAAATAGCTTGGGTTTGTTTTTTTTGTTTGGTTGGTTTATTTACTAGTTTTTTTATTTTTTCACTCATTTCATTTGAATATGATCAAAACAATCATCAGCCCTTTAACCTGTTGTTAAGAAACCAATGGCAGCATTTCTTCATGATTCCCTGTCAGGTGACTAAGGATTTACTATATTGTTTGGTCTGCATTGTTAATTCAACTACCTAGAATGTATGGAAGGCTACTCTAACCAGCTGGAGAACAGTGCAGTGTGGGCATAAATTCATAATGTTGATGGGAAGCAGGCATCTGATGTAATTGTGTTGAGAATAGAAAACCAAACACTTCTAAGCAGATATTTCATTTCAGATCCTGATTTAATTTTTAAAACTAATGGAGCAAAAATCACTAATTTATAAAAAGGCAGTTGGAAATGTGTTCTACAGAAGTTTAAATTAGCACTATTAAGCTGCAATATTAGGTGCACAGGACCCAAAATGTCAGTCATGTAAGTGAAGCTCTGCCCACTTGATCCTACCTCCATTGCAAGGAGACCTCATATTCACTTTATTAAATTTTTTCAGATGTAATATTTTTCTTCATTTCACCACTGCATTTAACTTTCTAAGAAATTTAATCCTGTATGGGTAAGAAACGAAGATAACTTGGCTCAAGAGATTCCTTTTTAATGCATGCAGGCACTTTTGTACATAGAGACTTTAAGTTAGTTTATGTGCAGATAAATTAAGCTTCAGATCATAGAACTGCTTCTTGTCTGCTACTTTCCAGATTCTAATGAAGCATCTCAACAAGCCTATTCTTTACATAGAAACACATCAGAAAAGTAACAGTCTGGAATAAACTGATGAAGAAACAAGGCAGAAGTACCACGATAAAGGTCATGAAATAAGTCACTGGGAAGTCAGAAAATCAGGCCGTATTTGCAGATCTAGTTTTCCAGCTGGCATATGCAAGAACAGCTCTAAGGAACTGTAGTCCCAGCTGAGATGTTACCTCCCCTGAATTGACAATTTAACCCTACTCTTTACTGAATAATTGTGTAAGACATGTAAATGAAATTTGTGTCATGCTATCAAGTGTTATATCATCTAGTAGGCATAATTTGAAGTCTCTTGATTTTTAACACAGTGCAGCCTTCTCTCAGTACTGAAAATGTGAAAAATGAGCCACTGGAGAAAAGGGATTAATATTGTCATAAGGAAAAAATGAATTAACCTGAAGGCCAACAGAGTCAGAGTCTAATTTGAAAATTACTGCATTAGTCATTCTAAGAAAAAATACTGGAGTTCAAGTGCATACATTGGAATATTGGTACAGCTCCTGGGTAGAATCTGAACCATGATACATGTAGTCCTAGATGTTGTTTCACATTGTGGTATTTAGGGTGAAGGGATAAGACAATACATACACCACAGTTACAGTCAGAACTAACAACACAGGGAATTTCAATGTAATAATTACTTTCAGTAGTTGGTAAGCTTTAATCTAATAAATATAACTATAGAATGCTACATCATATCTATCCTTTCTCAAACTTTACATACTTTAGACTTAATGATATATGGTGTCAAAGAATTCCATCAATTAATTCTAAATGCCACAGTTTAGTAATCACCTTGTCACAAAAAAAGCATACAGTAAAGTCAAAACTGAGTAAAGCAATAGCAAGCATCGCTGTGAAGATGTGAGCTACTTTTTAAATGCAAATCAAGTTCAGAATATTGTTTTAGTTAAAAAAAAAATCAATGGCTAAAATACAGTGTGGCTACACTTGATGCTGTTACACTAAGCAGAACACAGAGTTTGCAGATCTACCAAGATATTGAATAAATTGTAAGATTTTTCCAATATGTTATTGCAGAAAGGGTAATTCAAGTACACTATTTACAAGGAAATCAATAATAAACCATTCATTTGAGAAAAATCTTTTCCATCAAAATGAGAAATGTATGACTTGAAATAAATTTAAGAAGTTTCTTATTTCTTTCATTATCCTCCTTCTCTATTTTTCAGTCCAGGAAAGGCCAATTCTAGATGACAGACAATGAAATTTCTGTATTGATAAGGAGAAAAAATAACCCGTTCTCCTTCACTGTATTTGCGTAATTACATTGTATTTTCATCCAGAAAGTCAGTATTGCTCAAATGTAATTGCTTGTGTGTCTGTATGTTTGTTTATATTTATTAGACTCCATGATAGAAGTGCATTAGGTGAAGTAATATAGTACAAAAAATGAAAAAAGCTACTCCAAAAATATGATTCTCTTCAATAACAAACTTTAGAGGGTCGAAGGAAGTGACTGTTCCCCTCTTCTGATCACTCAGACACACCTGGAGAACTGTGTCCCACTTTGGGTTCCCCACTGTAAGACAGCCACTGAGAAACTGAGTTCAAGAAGAGGGTAAATAAGATGATTACATGAGGAAGCCAGGTTCATTTAGCCCAGAAAAGAAGCACATGCAGATAAGCAGCAAAAGTTGCAATGAGGGAGGAAAATTCCAATTGGATATTGGAGAAAAAAATCATAATGAGGATGGCTAAGCACTGGGACAGATTGTCCAGACCCTAAAGAACACCAGCCACCTTAAAGGGTCATCCACAGGTTACCAAGTTAAAGAAACAGGAAAACAAGATGTCAAGAGAAACTTCCCATGGAAAGAAACAAAATGACCACCACCCAGACTGTGGGTATAAGTTCACAAAACCCATAATTAAACTGTGCAAGTAACCCCCGTTTCCAAACTGGATGTGCAGAACAGTCCACTCTGATACCCTGTACTATGCTGCTCTGCATGGAAATAACATCTTATTAACATTAAAGAGCAAAATTATTTTAATATTTGTTCTGTTTACTTGGTTGATTCTGGTTACTTGGCCCCAAGGACCAGCTGTAAAATTTGGATGAAACAGGCTTCACAATACCTTTGTGAGATACATATGAAATACTGTCCAAACTTAACAGATGGTCAAACTAAAGAATAGAGATTAAATACTGTTAAGCTGATCATAATATGAAGTAGAGCTGAGCAAGATATTTTACCCAAAGAGATGCAAACCCAGATGGCAAATTTTTTTAAAACAAATTTATGTTTCAACACATCAAATTAGGTGGCAGAACTCGAACTTTTAAACAAAAAAATCATTTAAGATTAAAAAAACCCACTGATTAGCAGTTCAATCTGACACTATTTCTGCCTTGATAGTGTATATTATTTTGAAGGGGAAAAAAAAAAGTATAACTTCCNAGATTTAGATTCATTTGGCAACATATTGGTTTTGACCAAACCATTTTGCTTATTCTCAGAATTCCACTATGAAGAGAGTAATCACCTTCTCTTAGTACATTAAAATCAAATTCAAAATATCTACAAACTTGAAAAGATATAGCAAGGATAGAATAAGCTACAGGTTTAAAAAACAAAAAGTCAAGACAGCCTTTTCTGATTCAGACAGATCATTGAGAGCTTTTCAATGAGAAAGTTTCTAAGTACCTGCTTTTAATAGAAAAAAAAATTAAGATCCTACCAATGAATTTCTTGTCTTTTGAAGCAAAGATGTGACCAGTCTTCACAGCCTGCCTTTCAAGATTTTTGTGATTTTCAAACACCCCATGGCTTGTACAATTCGATTAATGCTCTAGATGTAGATGTATTATCCTCTTGCCTGGAACTGCCTTTACTGAACTACTCATGATTTCTTCTGACTTAAAACTGAGCTGAAGATTTATTCATTTAAAGCAACATCTTGATTAGCACACTGCCACCATTCACCCTTACTAAGAGTTTGCTATTGTCTTTCAGCTGTTTAATCACCTACAGTTACTGTAGACATTCTTTCAAAAAAATAACAGATTTAGAGATAAAAAACATGCCTAGGCAAGTTACAATAAAATGAAACACTGAGCTCCTCTCTATTTTATACAATTGTATGAAAATTAGAGGCAATAAAATTGATACAGCAGGCTTACAGAAAAGTTTTATATCACTGGATGGAATTATAATACCATCTCAAAATATCATTACATTATTTTAGGTTTGGAACCAAATATTTTAATTGCACATTTTAATTCAGATTGATTGATGCAGAAATCTATTGACTTTGGTATTCCTTGCTTTGGTCACAGTTTCCTTCATGCTTCACTCAGGGAATACAGGATCTCATAGGTGTATAATGTGATTTCAGGGCTATTAAGATTAAAACCATTGCCCATATTAGAATCATTTTATTCTTATATCACTGATCCTTGTAGGCATTTGATCATCTTCTGTCATTTGCAATCAACATGCAATATCCTAATGGTCTAATTAAGCAATGACAAATCAGGCAAGAGGCTTCCTGGGAATTAATGACCTCTTGGGAGGAGCTGATGTCTCAAAATATAGCCTAGGGTCATTAACTTCATTTGTTTATTAATCTTTAGGAAATGTTCCATGATGAGATTGCTATGTCTATTACAGGATGGAAGCATTAAATGTATATTTTAAGTTTCTCATATTTTAGCAAGCAAACGTCAGATATTTCTAGTGGATTCCATGATCCATATGACTCTAAATTGTGCTTCATGATTGTGTTGCTTGTAATTTGGGATTTTAGAGCAGGAAATATAAAAACTTGCATTATTAAAACCTCAAGATGAGAAAATGAAAATACTCAAAATCAGAACAAAGACGCTGTGGCTGAGCACTAAAGAACCACAGAAGAATATACAGAGGTGTGTTTGGGCAAAGAGGATTATTAACAACAATTTACTTCTAGTGCTACACAAAGAGTACAAAACCAGATAAGGAGACTTGGAGTGTTTTCATGACCCTCAAAACCTCATCTTCCTGTATCAGGGCTCTTAGTGGGCTTAATTTATTTTTTCTAACAGTCTCATGAGTGTCACCTTGATCACTGAATTAATTTATTTACACTGAATTTGGAGTTTTTGTCTGATCAGAAATTTATGGACATTTACAGAATATATGTTCTGGCAGAGGTGAAGTTATTCAAAACATGGAGTGTCATTAACTCCATGAGAATATGGTCTGCAAAATAAGTTGTTCTTCCAATTTTTCAAGATAATATTCAAAAATTCCCACTCAAAAGCAAGTTATAAATTCCAAAACACTTTTTCTGCATTGGACATAAAGTATCAAAAATTATTGCTGAAGAGCAATTCCAAAGTGCAATTTTAAACAACTCAGATGAAGTTCCATTTAAACTTTCAAATAACATGGATGGATCTTGCAATTTACAAAGCCAAGTCTCAGTTCCAAGTTCTTAGCCACACAATTTTGAGTTTAAAAGCCCAATTTCTCTCAGGCTAAACCCAAGCCAACAATTATCAGATATTGGTGCGAAGACTGAAATCTTGAAACTAAATTACTGATGCCAGGGGTGGGGGTGTCTCAGGGTTTGGAGATACTGACTGTAAATCACTTTTCAATATGAACTCCGGGGAGGAAGAGGAGTTGGTTGAATTTTCTATGTGAGCAGATTTACCACTAGAGAAGCATTTCTAAATAATATGTTCATTTTACCAATATTAAAAGTGACAAATTTTGAGCAGCAGTATCAATAACATAATAACATATCAGACCTTTGTATAAAAAGTCTCTTTTGACAGTTAAGCAAACAAACATCAGTGATGTGAAGGTATTCTGCTAGCAGGCTGGGCTTTCATTCTGAAAAACACTTTCATTCTGAAAAATAATGACTTCACCCAAAGTTACTGATATTAAACAGATTATTTCTCTGAAAGGGGTTTTTTGATTATGGCATTAAATGAGAACATTTAAGAAATGTGTATTTTATCTCTAAGTTATTGCAGCTTAAAGGGGAACATTTTCTATGTATTTGGTTTCTAATGTATAACTGCTAAATACTTGCAGTTATAAAACTCGCTCAACACATAGTAAAAAGAGCAGCTTTCTTTTAGACAGCAGAAAACAAAAAGGGAAGATAAGCTCCAGGTAATCAATATGGTCAAAACACAACTGGCAGTTTCTTTTCTTTCTATTGTTCTTGTGTCAGACACCTTCTGACATGCTAACAATGTTCTTGGTTACACTGTCAGGGGAAAAATCCCATATTCAGAACTACATATATTACTGTGTAATGTAATACCTTGGTAGAAGAGGAGAAATGAAGACCAGAATTGATGACAGGGAGACCTCATTGCAGTGACAACTTCCTCAGGACGGGCAGAGTAGGGGCAGGCACTGATCTCTGCTCTGTGGGGACCAGGGACAGAAGCCCAGGGAATGGCCTGGAGTTGTGTCAGGGCAGGGTTAGGTTGGATATCAGGAAAATGTTCTTCCCCACAGAGGGTGGTTGGACACAGGATCTCCAGGGAAGTAGTTACAGCACCAAGTCTAACAGAGTTCAAGTGGTGTTTGAACAATACTCTCAGATTCATGGTGTGACTCTTGGGGATGCGCCTGTGCAGGACAATGGGTTAGACTCCATGATCCTTGTGGGTCCTTTCCAACTAAGCAGATTCCATGAATTTTCACAAAAGATTTTGAGGCAAGCAGGTGACAAAATTCCATTAAGAACAGGCAAGGAGTTATTCCTGTACATGCCTATGCACACACCACCAACAAGGCCTCCCACTGATGTCTTACGAATATTTGCCAGCTTGAATAAAGTGTGTGCCCCTGGCTTTTAGCTACAGCACTTAAAATAGAGCAATGAGCAGAGACTTTTAATGGTGGTTGCCTACTTTGTATTGCAGAGCAAACACTGTTCTATGAGGCTCAGAAGGATCACAACTATTATATGTTTTGTAGTTTGCTGCAAACCTGGAAATACTATCAGTTTTCCAGCACAGCAGTTGGCTTTTTCAAAGTTGTCTGGCTGCTTGCTTTAATTCAAGTCAACTTTACAGAATATCACTGAAAAGCACCATAAAACAGCAGAATTATTTGGATCTTAGCCTACTGAATGCTAGCCGGTCTCTCTAAATCTCAGCACTTTTACAGTTGCCTAATAGCAGAGCGTAGGCACAGCATTAACAAAGAAGATTGTACTCTTGAACTATTCTATTTAACTAATATAACAAAGGAAATTAGAAAAGCATAATTAGCTCCAGCCTTACTAAAGGTATGAAAAGGCAATGAAAAGCTGTTATTTCAAATGTGGAAAATCGAACGGGTGATTTTAAACACATCAGATGACATCATTACTCTCTCCAGATAAATGTCTAAGTATTTGCCACATTAATGAGCCATGGGATAAAAATGCTTCTTTGAGCTCTACAAAAGAGCTCTTTGATCTCTATTGAAAGATCAATACAGAGAAGAGATGCTGTACATTGGTTCATTTCTGGAGAACCAGTCAATTGACTTGGGAAGAATAAGAGTCAAATTTTGACAAAGGAGCCTCACAGAAGCTTCCAACCTCATAACTACTTCAAGTACGTTACTGGTATTGCACATCTGTCAAGAAAACTGTTCTGGATAGTAATGTCAGAAATTATAAAAACAGAGACAAGTGTTTACAAATCTTTAAGTTGTGTCTCCTGTAACAGGTTAATGTGAAGATTTCATGTTAAAAAATTGTTACATTTCACTCTAACGATGAAAGTAAAAATATTAATGCTTCAGCGCTATCAAAGAGTTTCCCAGCATTACGTAATTGTAGCAGTAAAGTCTTGGGAAGAAATGGTTTAGAGGAGTTGCCGGGAATGCATTTTTCCCTATCATAAGGGGCCTTCCAAGAAAGTTATTTTGGAGATTCTATTCACATTCGCCACATTCAACCACATGGGTGTTTTAAGTCAATATTTATTTCCAGTGGTGAAGAAAGTTGGGATTCTGCCCAATAAACAACATAAGAGATGTAAGAAAGAAAAAAAACAAACTCAAAAGACACAACTGTTCTGTATCCAGCTCAGGTCAACACAAGTGATAGTAAGAGATGAGTGACTGTAGTGGCAAGCATTGGTCTTTTCCAGTTATACTCTGTAGTCACTCTACTGTAAAACAGCTGTGGAACAGTCAAGAAAAGCTGTGATGCACTCCATGCTGTTCTTATCACCAGTAATGGGGAAAAGATGAAAAGATTCTGCCTATTTTCTTCCTTTTGTAGCCTTTCAAAACTACAAAAATACACATTTTAAAAAAATCTCAAAAGGGATTTACAGGTTCTATACACAAAGCTCCTCACAAATCTCTGTCCTGAAACGATTAAAACATACACACAGCAAATCAACTCTCAACAAAAAATCAGTGGGGTTACTCAGACAGCTCACCTTCACCCAAATCAAACAGTTCCAGTTTACATCCATGAAGAAACTGCCCCAGGTGAGTGTGACAAGAATGAGTGTGTGCCACTGCCTCCCTTTAGCATATGTTCACAGATACCTCCCTCTTTCTTCCCTGGCCCTGTGAGCTCACTGAGCACAACTGAATGGTTGCCTGCTGCTCACAACTTTACCATGCTCAAAAGAAAGAGTTGTGTTTGCTGGGACATAACCCACACTCAGGCATGGGCTCAGCATTATCAATAACATAGTTCTGATGCACAGGTTTTTCAAATAATAAAAGATAATTCTGATACTAAAGAGCAGTTTAAAACCAGACTGAAAAGGAAAAAAAAAGTCATTTTAATCAACTTTAACCACATTCAGAAAACATGAGGATATTTCACTGGAATTTTCATTTTTGAACTGAAATGGACACGGTTGCTACTGTTTATCTTAAATGATGTTTGGTATCCTCTCTGATGCTATGCTTTTTCCAAGTGCAATAATGCTTTTGATTTCAAGGGTCACATTCAAATGCCAATATCCCAAGGACTAAATGGAGAAAATTTAAGCACAGGCCAGCATCTCTCTGGGATTTGCAGAACCTTCTGTAAAGTAAATAAGGCCCTTGTGGCTTATCAGTCGTTGGTGTGTTCAGCTCCCTAAACTAAGAGAATTGAGGGGATTAGTTAGAGGAGAAATGAAATGTACCTAATTAATTCCCCAGATCCCTGCAGATTATATGGCATGTTTGGAACAGTAGGAAATTGTGACTGAAATAAAAAGTGCATACCTAAAGCAGGGATGCTAAAAATGCAGCCTATTTTCCTATTACTTCAGTATCAGTGATATATTACATTTTATCCAGGTTTTATCATTTTATAACAAGTTTTCCTGTGTCACCCTTTTTTAAAAAAATATATATTTAATACAGAGCTGAGAATTCCAAGTCTCTATATTCTCTAAGAAGCAGAAGAGAAAAGTAATGTTGGGAAGTGGGTAATATTTATCCTCATAAATTTGTGATGGTTTAGCTTTGTTCTTCTTTGTTTGATTCTTCTCTGCCTACCGTGCTCTGTTTTTCTCTGACTGTTTATCCATGACATAAAATATCAACAAGACTGAATATGCTGCATTTCCTGCAAAGGTACGAACTTGGAAAATCCCAGGGAAGTCTAAAAGATTTGTTGTGTATTTAAGTAAGGGCAGGAATAAAGCAGAATCAAACTTGATTTCAGGAAGAAAAAAAGGAAAAAGGTAAATAAAGGAGACTAGTTCCAATAAAAGAATGAATTTTATATTTCTTCATTCTACCCCCACTTTGGAAGAAGGGCTTTATTTGCCTCTACATATTCTCACTTCATAGTGTTTATGGAGCACATAACAGAACTTTTCAAAAACGATCTTTAGGAAAAGATTACAGAAACATTTTGCTGAATTCATGCCAATGCCTTCAGAGTTCTGCTGTTATACATCTCTTCAAACCACATAACCTAAAACTAATATATATCGTTCTGCAGTTTTGGTCACTTTTTTAGAAAAGTTTGCCAGGTGCTTCAGTCTGTTCTGATTGCAGACTACCCATGTTTACCTAATATGGAGTATAAATAAATATCTTTCCTTAATTGTCCTTAATTTTTTGTGGTACTCTCATTTGCTTTCATACATGTAATTACATACCTACGAGGAATCAAGGTTATTTTTCTTTTAGAGCCCTGTATAATACCACTGCCAATAAGTAGAAAGATTTAAAAGCAGAATTTCAAAGAAAAGGCTCTTAACTAAAGAGGAACTAGAAAGCTAAAGAGGAACTTCTGCACTCTTCTCAACAAAAAAACTCTGGCATAGCAGAAAGAAGGGATAAGAATATAAAAATAGTTAGCTCTGGAAAACACCAAGAGAAATAGTCACAAATAGACAGGAAACCAAGTGCTTTTCATATATTCTGTAGACAAGAAAGGTAATCTGAATTGACCACAGAGAAGGGCATACAGGAATTCAACAAAACAACTCTTGTGTGAAAATCACTCAACTACATCAGTTCCCATAAGACAAAATGATTCAGTTTGCAACCCATCAATCATTTGGCACAATAATAGAAGCAAATACAGCATAATAGAAGCATGTCACAAGATCAATGTCTTCTATTTTCAAAATGAAGATTTGGGGATTTCTCTAGCATTTATTTTCCATAAAACAGATGATTATAAAATAAATAATTGGTTTTACTAGAGCATTTAAGTGGCAGCAGGAAACCATTGCTGGGTAACATTTTATTTCAATAACATTACCTTGAAACAAACAAAAAATAAGATGGATTTGTTTAGGATCTCTAACACATTCCATTTACCCTATCCTACTTACCAGTGGGCTCTGTAACAGCCACTGGCTGACAAATAATGTCATTTTAAGGGAAATCAAGAGACTGTAAATCAGTACTGTGCAACAGTTTCTATCTGGAGATTTCTGGACTTTTTACGTTTTAGAATAACGTCACTCATCTAAGACCTAAACACTTCTTAAAAACACTAAAAGCGTACCATTAATAAGATACGTACATTTTGCCTCTCAACTAAAGCTTCTTGGGGAGTTGAAAGGTATCTTTCCATGACATTTTTCATAAGGATGATGAAGTATTTGATTATAAATGTCAACAGAAAAGCCCGTGCCATTAAAAATTCTGTCCTAGTTTCCTTTCACTAGTACCACTATAATTCAGTAATTTCAATCCCACGAAATGCAGGCCCATATTGTCTCCATTTTTGTGAAATACTGAATTACTTAATTTGTTTTTCCAGTTTGATGCCTGAATAAACTGAAGAATGATCTGTGTTAAATTAATGGGAAGGTGCCACATGGTATCAGATTTGACATGCTACTCCTGGAACATCTAAGATAAATTTGTAACTCAAATTGAAACTCAATGCATCTCTGAAAGTTCAAGTAACTTCAGTATCATGCCTAAACCTATAGATCAGGAAGGAAAAGTATCTGTGATCCTGCCTATTACCACCTCTCAGTGGCAAATGGAAATCTTAAGAGATTGATCCATTGTGAGACATGTTTTCAGTCAAATTACTCAGAAATGGAATTCTCAGGTTTGGTTTGTTCCCGTTTTGGGGAGAAGCCTGAATTCTATTCTATAATTCAGGTCTTGACAGGTAATGCCTTTCAGTTCACTTTAAGTTAGTGCTGTAAATGTAATGAGACAGGCTGGCAATTCATACACCTCAAGATCCTCTCGATTAACTGTTTGCAGAGACCTGTTTAAGCATCTGCTTAGGTCTCATAAAGCACCTGAAGACATCCCATGCTGAGCCAACCATCTCTTAGAAATCTGCATAATAATTTAACAGTGCAAATGTTTCCAAAGGGAAATATATGTAGTATGACCAAAGTATTATGCAAATGTTGTTTTTACAGTGATTTAGCCCTGCCATAATATCTTATGCCATTATACAAGCAGTGCATTAAGCCATGTCATTGCTGACAAAAGCAGGCAGGAGCTGGACCAGATATCTTGCAGCCTCAGCCTGAATGTATGGATGCCTTGGGGGCACACTACCTATTAATTTAAAATTCTGAAACTAATTATGTATGTCAGGGTGACCTCTTCCTAATCTACATTCATCACAGAACACAAGCCTTCTGTCTCTGTTGTTCCCATAATAAAATAGCTGCTGATAGACTTATATAATTGACTATATCTGAAGTGAACTCATACCACGGTGCTACATTCAAATCGTATGTAATCCCAACTGAATAAAGATAAGCAAAAATAATCCAGCTATCTCAAGTAATTAACTTCTAGGATTTCCTAGTAACATTGGGAAAAAATATTACCCATAATCTTAAAAACAATGTAACAGAGCATATAAAAGTCACATTCATTGTTGAGCTAGAAATAAATTGTTTAAAATATTTAAAAATGCACATAGCACAAGATTTAATTACTTCTATTTATTTCTCCCACAAATATCTTAGCATATTCAGGACATGTTGATGAAATACACATCTATATCTATGAAGGCCCCTAAACTTGACACTGGGATTTTTAGAGGTGCCTAAAAGAACTAAGGACTCCATTCTCATTGAATTGTAAAGGAAACAGAAGAGCAAGCATGGTAGAGCATGACCCATCTTCTGCTGGACCTCTACCCACGCTAGAATGAAAAGCACAGAAAAAAATTGCTGCTGTTACTTTCTTCTCCAGTCTTCCTTAGAGAAGCCCTTGGAATTGCTCTTTATCACATTGCTTTAAGAGACACATCAGGCTTACAAACAGTGATTTATATGCCCACCTTGGAATACTAACATGATGAAATCCCAACATCCTTAAATTCCCTTTTCTTTGGTACTGTGATTTTCAGTGAGGCTTGTGTTTGAGGGAATTCCAAATAACCTGAAAACAATCCAGGCAGTGGTTGTGAAAGCATCGAGCT
This sequence comes from Serilophus lunatus, assembly GCA_013399895.1. Taxonomy (NCBI): domain Eukaryota; kingdom Metazoa; phylum Chordata; class Aves; order Passeriformes; family Eurylaimidae; genus Serilophus; species Serilophus lunatus. Next base: position 1,124,978 of record VXBA01000661.1, on the reverse strand, counting down.
CTGCAGACCTGCTCACTTTGGGAGCAGTCTCCCAGTCTTACACCAAGTGACTCAGACACATGTACGTCATCACTGCATCAGGTTTCTACTGAAGAGCTTTAAAACCCCAAACAATTTCACTGTATTGTATGTGTGAGCAAAGAGATGAAATTCAAAGCACATCATTAAAGAGAGATTGATCTCTGAAATATCCCAGCCCAACACACACATGTACTCCAAGGAGTTGTACAGAATGCAATAAGCTATCGAAAAAGGAAAATTCATAATAATAATATAAGGAGACATGACAGATACATCTTTTTTGAAGCATGTTGAATTTCTAGTGTTTATGAACAGAGTTTAGTGAGGCAAGGATTCATCTGCTTTTCCTCTTAGAAAGCAATTATGAGTACAGCCACATTACAGAAAACTGCAAGAGCACATTAAAAGATGCGAACAAGATCCAGCTTAAAAGTAAAAAGTACATTTATACTTGGAAATTAATATTACTTCTATTACCAGGCCTGCATTAGATGTCTTAAAAATCACAAAAGCAATCTGTTCTGTATAAATGAGTTGCACTGAGGAAATGGTATGGTAACTCTGTTAGCAGATCTATGTGATATTGTACCATAAATATTTTATTTAATCAGTTACAAACATTAATTTAACACTTAATCATCAGTTAAAAACATAAGCATTTTCACTAAATAGGTCAGTGCGAGCTCCAATGATAAATATCTGAGTTATAACTGTAAACCAGGTACAGGCTTGAAGCAAATCAAAGCTTTTCCATGTCTGTGTGTATCTTATTCACCAAATCAATTCTGCTCTGCTGTAACATTAAGTTTCTCTCCTATTTGCAGCCTGATTCTTCCCCGTATTTACTAAGGCTCGTAATTACATATTTAGACTTCTTGTTTCACTGAAATACATTCATTTGCACAATGGAGTGCTCCATTAGAACCCATCTCCTCTGGAAGTGATGGACACTCTACCTTTTAAATGCTTCATGCTTTTCTAGAAGAGACACTTCAGACTAACATGTTATTTGGCTCCAGGAAAATGTAGCTGGATGAAGTTGAATACACAGCATATTGGACAATGGAACAGTCAGCTTCAGATAATCCAGCTCACAGCTATGAAATAAATCCCATAGGTCTAAGGATTTACACTTCAGGGAAAGATGAAGGGCCTTTGACCTCAACTTCTCCCATTATTTCACACCATGTCCTTTCCAAATAAAGCATTCCCCTAAACACATTTTCTAAATGGGTGAAAAAGCACAAGTCACCTTCTTACTTCTGATAGGATCCAAACACTGCACCGGCAGATGCAGTGTAAGGGTAGGACAAAATAAAAATAGAACAACATCCACAGCACAGAACATCTTCCTATAGTTGAGAAAACAGTACTTTACAAATAAGGTTACTTTTCATACAGTTTAGATGCATATTTTGCCTATTTGAAATGTCAGTCTGCCACATTCTAAGAAAACATGAACTGATTATGTTTATTGAAAAATGCATGGGAACTTCACTGAATGTAGAGCTGAGCTCCTGTAACAATACCACTAAATGGCACTAGTGAAACTGGGCTTACAATATTCCCCGCTGAGATTAAAAAAAAATAAAATATAAAAGACAACTTACTTTGCCAAAGACTGGTGTTATGCCCTCCCTGAAAGGAGTTTCTCTGTAGAAGTCACTTTTGATATTTCATATTTAGTGGTCTCTCCAAAAATCAAAAACATACCGTTTCAGGAAGCATTCACAAAATATCAAGTACTACAATAATTGAGAAAGCATTTCTTAAAAAAGACTAGGCATCTTATCTAATGTCTAATGTTTATATTCTTTGGGTTCTTACTATAGCTTCTAGAAAAGAAGGCACTTCTTTGAGAGATTGCAGTATTTAATTTTTTATACTTCCTATATGCAAACCTACTCTTTTGTCAAGGCATTTTTACCTTTCTCTGTCTGTTTGCTTGGCGCAGGGGGGGTGTGTGTGTGTGTGCATAAAAAACACGAAAATTTCCCATTAGAACAACACATTTTTATTTCTTTCATTATCGACAAAACCTTCTCTAAGAAAACATGAAAGCAAACAATACATAAGTCTGGGAGGGATTTTTGAAGTAACAGCTAAAGGAGAGAAGTATTCAAATCCTACAGACTCTTGAGATGTGCAGCTCCAGAACTGAAGGTTTGTTCTCTTATTACGGAGCTTAGGGACCAGGAAGCTGAATTTCCAAACTATGACATCCATACAGACATCCCAATCTTCTGTCTGTCATTTACAATCACTGCCCTTTCTGAAGTTCTCAGACATTTTCTAATATACCACACAGGTTCTAGTATATAAATAACCTTATTACAACATTGAAGGGGTGGTTCACCTCTTGTTAATACAACACAGCAGTTGTGAATGTAGAAATCATTATTTACACAACAGAAATTTCATTAGCACACAATAGTTTTACTTTATTAGCAACCTGCTCCTACATTAGCAACTCTAGTATAATTTAAGTGATATCCCCCTTACAGTGCTGCAACTTCTTTTCACTAATTCAGCAAGAAAGCCATCAATACAAAACCTGCTTATTCTGAATCACTTTAGGTAATGTATTTACCATGCTATCTAGGGGTTGATTTTAACTCAGGTACTGAGCAACCACCTGTGAAGCAGCAGCTTCCAGTGGTATCACCATCCCAATGTTCCTTCAGTGGCTTTTATTACTCTTCTATGAAGAATTTTGAATCATTTTCAACACTGCACAAAACTCGCATTCTTTTTTCAAGTAATACCTCTACTTTACATGCACTGATTTAATACCTCTACTTTACACTGCACATTTACTTTAAACGTTGCATTTAGGAGACCTCAAACTGCACCCACCTCTTATCATATGTAGGTGACTCCTAAGAGATTTAGGACTGAAAGTCACCTTGAAACTTGCTAGAATGTGAGGTCCTAAGTAATTTGAATTATTTTTCCAAGTGTTTTCTTTTTTTTCTTTTTAAACCAAACACACAAAGCATCTGTGCTCAGCTCAGCATTCAATGAAGAGCACCTACTGCAAACCCAAAGTCTCTCCCTTAACAGTAATTAACTTTCAATTCTCAACTTTACACCACAGCAATGCTCTCTCTAGACCTACCATGCCATATAATAGCTCTGTCCTCTGTAATTCCCTTCCAAAACAAAATCCCTCATTCCTTGCGCAGATACAGTCGTAGTTTTGGGGTTGTGCAATGTGAATACACAAAAATAATAGAATGAACTCTTCATTGGATGTCTCTTCATCTCAGAATACCTACATAACTTTTCAGCACTTATTAGGACATCTTAGGCTAGGAAACAAGTCTGAATCAGCATCTTTGTTTTATTCTAGAATGAAGGATCCTTTTGTCAATCTATTTTAAAACATGAGATGTTGTCTATTCTGATAAGAATTTCCTCCTAGAGTTATCACTACCAGTGATAACTTCAGTTGTGAAAGAGCATGGTAAATCAGAACTTTACCAACCGCAGTATGACAAAAAGGCAGAAGCTCTCTCTGGTTTAGAAGGCAAGTTTTCAGTTGGGTCTGCATCAAAGACAACATCCCCATGAGCTGCAGATAAAGGGTAGCACAACCCCCTGTTAGCATAACTTCTCACTGGCATAATGCCCAATAACATCTTAAATGACATTTGCATTGACTTCCAAAGCAGTGAGAAGTGAAAAATAAACATACTGAAATAACAAATTGCTAAGCACTGTGATCATCAGGCATTTGCATTATATTGTACAAAAGTACAAAAGAGGAGAGAAGAGAATCATTCTCATCAAGAAATGAAAGAAACATCTGAACAGAACCTCTCCATACAACTGATCTGCTGTGATTAGAATTCACTGCTGCTGAGTCTATACATTTATTTCTTAGGAGTTAGTTCTGAAGTTCAAAGTTAAATTTCTAGTCACAAACCTTAAGAGCATTCAAAAGTGGTTACAAAGCTGTATCAGTCCCTTTAACCATCAAAGTGACGATAAAGCAGAAAGCTACAACTAACTTTCAAACTCTGTCACAAGAACTTCAACAGCTGTTAATGAATTTTCTATAGCACCTCTCTATAGCATTTGCACTTACATTGTTGCAAACTTCTCTTCTAATTGAAGATGGTAACTCCATTCCTACCTGCTCCTCCATTGGGAAGTAACTGATGATTCCTAAAGTAATTACCGTTACAGTCCTTGACAAAAAAATAACAAAATGGGGATTTTGTCTTTTTCTCAGAATGGATGGTGCTTTACTAGTTTTCATGTAACTTTATTTAAACCCTTGCAAGTAAGAATCTTTTCATCTCCTATAACTGGCAAAGACTCTTCCTACCTTTTTCTTTCAGTGTCAGAGGAAGTGCTTCTCCACATACCCATTTGTTGCAGTCAGGCAGAACTCTGGGTTTGTCAGTGAAGAGTGAGCAGCCTTGTAGAACATAACAGCTAATCCATGGGTCGTGACTGATCCAGCTCCAATAACCCACACCTCTTCCTGTACATACAGAGCCAATGTCATGCTCAACACATGTTTGTCTCACAGAAGACTGTGGACTGATGCTCAAAATTTTGCTAAGTTTGAACTGTTTGGGAGAAACCAATCTTGCCAAACATCTCTCCTGACTTTCTTCTGTTGATTCATTAACTTATTTAGTATCAGTCAAAATAGCATCGCATACCTGGGGATCACACTTTTAACAAGAAAACAAGTGATGGGAAAAGACTTGTGTCCCTACTGATGCTGAGATATATCTGCAATTTTTATCCTAAGAATCTTCAGAAGTACCTGTACGTGTCACAGTGATTACCTCTCAGTGGACGTACACAGGGAGCTGGTTTACTACTGGGATTTCCACTTGACTTTGCACTCAAACATTACAGTGTATCTGTACACCTCACACTGCATGAGACAACACCAACCTCTGTTTTCAGACCTCACACTCTTACAAATGAAGAGCAATGCTAGTACTTGGAAAAAAATTCAAAAACTTGGTATCACAAATAAGTTATAAAAAAGACTTAGCACATATTATAGGCGACCTGCACACTAATAAATTATACTGCACACTACTCTTTAAATTTGCATTTTCCGCTGTAGCAGTTTGGTGAAAGAGCTAGTTGGAAAGGAAACTTTATTTTTATCAATTTTTCCTTTCTTCCAAGATAGAGTGAGCCATGAAAAAAAATAATTTCTTAAGCTAATTTAAAATGGTTCAACAAGACTTGCAAGTCAACTGGCAATAAATTTTATTCTTGAATAATTTTATTTTTAAGACTCCACCAAACAATATATTTTTTCTTGTAATCCAGTATTTGTGATTCTGGGTGGACCACATTATAAATGTAGCAATAATCACACTTTTGGTATAGCCTGCTCACACAATATAATACAGGTAGGAGCACAGGAAAATAGGTCACTAGAGCTTATCGATGTGCAGCTGTCAAACCTTTTATTCATCTCAAGGTTTGGTGGTTTCTGGACAAATGCACTATGATTGAAATCCCATTGCAGAAGTAAAGCTTTCAAGGTGAAATAGTATTTCATTTTCATTATCATGAAAGAAAAGAAGAAATGTCTGCAGAAGCAGAATGCCCCAGCAATATGTTAAGATTGGCAATTCTGTAACATTGTTAAGTGTAGACAGAATGGTGTTCATTGCTGTCCTTCCCTGCCTTTCTGGTCCACATTTGTTTCCTTTTCTTTCTCTGCACTCTTCCAGCAAACAGAAATTACACAAAAATAAACAAAATGCTGCACCAAAAAGATGTGCTTTTTTCACAACATCACTGTCTTCTCCACAAAAAAAACCAAAAAACAAAAAAAAAGGCAATGCTTTGTCTCAGGCACTTTACAGAGAAAGGCAGAAAATGACAAAATAACCCCACTGTTACATATTAAGCATTACAATATTTTTACATATTAAAGAACCAAATTGCAACATTTTGCCTGATGCAGATCAACTCTCTTCTGGAAGAAGGCTGCCCTCTGTCCTTAATCCTATAAATTTGTCACAGCACTGCTTCCAGTACTGCTTCACCAAGCAGGAAAGGAAGGAGCTGAATCTTCGGTGCAGCAGTGAAGCACAGGGGCTGTCACTGCCAATGCTCTTCGTCCTTTACATATCACTTAACAGGGGCTCTGCTGTTCAACTGTGGAGGGAGCCCTGCCAGACAACACCCATTTCATTACCAGATCTGCCCATCAGTTTCTGTGCTGCAGCCATGAAACAAGGGAGTGTAGGCTGGAGATAAGCATCCAGTCCCAGCACTGCCCAGAACAAACTGGCAATGTGGAGACTTTTTTTTTTCTGAATTCCTCAATAGAGATCAAGCATTATATATTACAGAAAGCTCCCCAGCTTTGATTGACTGATCCACTGAATGACTGACTCAGGAAGCAGTGGTATCTTGCAATACATTGCAATCTGAACGTGAGGTTTTCCATTAGAAGTCCATAAGGGTCTATCCTAGAAGGGAGTAAAAAATAAGGCAGAAGAATTGTAGAAACAATTGTTTTCTTACCTTTTCTGTGAAGCAAAACGACGTTCTTTTTAAGCTCTTGGGGAAGTTAATGCAGAACTGATTCTTCTGAAAAAGTCCACCGCTCTTAAAATAAACCCTAAACAAACCAAACTTCAAAGCCTTGATTTTCTTTCATATTCCAAGAACCAGTCACAGTAAAGTGCATCTGTGATGAAATGTACCCATTTTTCTCATTTTCATTTTAATTTGCCCATTAGTTTTCTTTCTCTGGTTTAGGTTTAAGCAGATGTACCCATGCTTTGTGGTTGTTACAGTGATAGGGTTTAGGCAATCGTTGCTGTATGAGCTCTCTGTGTTCACAACTGTTCTTTGACTTATATTTTCAAGTATTTGTCATACAGTTTATAACATAATTAATTTGTTCACATCATACTCTTCTATTTCTTTGGTGGAGAACTAAAACACCAGAGGAATAAAATTCATGCACTACCTTTCATGCCTGCACGCATAAGATTACATTCATTCACATAAAAACTGGGAAGTCCCAATATTCAAATAGTCAAACATAAAAGCAATTCAAACAAAAGTAAATATATACTTACTTTGCCCCAACAACAAATACTTCCAGAGGGACTCACTGCAGATAGAGTGACCCTCACTTTCGTGAGTTTTGAGCCACATTAATGCAATGTGTTAGAATTATAAAACAGAAAAGTAAATAATTAACAGAATAGAGTAAACTCTATGTCTGAGAAACAACTCTCACCCACTATTCTTAACAGCAAAGCAAGAGGTCTGAACATATAAAAAAAATAGAAATGTTGAGATATCTTAGAGGGTAAACAATCAACAGAAACCAGCGCACACAAAGACCACCACCACCACCAGAACAAAGAAATATACTGAGACATAAATTGGTGCAGAGCCTATTTTGGCTAGGTAGCATACAAAGAAAAAAAGGAAAACTGAGGATGATCATGAAGAAAACTATACAAATAAATGTAGGCACTGAATAAAGAATTTTAATTACTTGAAAAAAAGATAGTCAGAGGGGGTGGGGAATGTCAGTAGGAAGAGAGTCAGGAGGGCCAACTTCAAACCCTGCAGCTAGCGATCATAAAGAAATTTATGGCTCATTACAGCATTATCAGGGATTATATTTAAAACCTAGCCATTGCTAGTTTCTTATTTCCAGAGGAGGGAATCAGTGAGGCCTAAGGAACAGAGACAATTAAGACACCCATAGAGCACTCAATAGTACAGTATTGGAGACCCTGTGGTATTCACTAGAGCAGAAGGGAAAAGAGTTACTCAGGATAAAATCAATGATTATCATACAAATGTTGAAAGTATAACCATTACAAGGAAAAGGAGGCAACGCAAAAATGTCTTTCTCTCAGTTTATTTTTCACATTGCGGTCATTGTGTATTTGGCACCTCACTGTGTGATAGGACAAGAACAGCAGTGAGGGCAGCACTGCACCAGCCTCAATTCAGGGCCCCAGCACAAGGAAACTGTTCAAAATTATAAGCAAAAGCCTGGGATCCTGTTAAGAGTTTGAAATACTCACTTAAGTAGAAGCGAGTGCCCCAGATATTTCTTGGCTGTAATCAACACTTTATGGCACACAGATGTTCATTGCTATATCCTTCCCATCAAACACAGAGCCCTACATTATCACTGCACTATATTATTAATGGATGGAGATGAATTGTTTGATGTTGCAATTAAATTTGGGACAGCATTTCATTGATCTGTGAAAAGTGAAATGCTTAGAAAGGCAACAAACTGCATCTCCAAGAAACAACTCTGTTCCTAGAAAAGTTTGTCTCTGACCTCTTGGATACATGGTAAAGGGTAAGCCTAAAACATCTGCTGCTAGGTAGGCTTCAGAGAAATCTAATTAACACCATGTCCAGGGCTGATGAGAGCAGATGTATCCTGGAGGAAGTCACTGACAGATCACTTTGTTATGCCAACACAGTTTTAGCTTGGAAAGAAAAGGGTTTGGAAAAGTCTTCGAAAAAACCCATCATGTAAGATTTAAATGAGAAATTATGGTAAAGGAGGAAAAGAAAACCATCTCGTATAAGGAAAAAAAATTCCACAAGAGAAAAAGAAGCTGAGAGGAAGGTTCCCATCCTTACTTACACTGAACCTTGCAACTGTGAAGGTCAGTATATTAAATATGGCTACAGACATTCTAGTGAACAGACTAACCCTGAGCCAATACAAATGTTTTAAAGCCTGTTGAAGGTGTTGACTTTAATTAAAGCCAAAGTAATGGGCTCAAAATACTGAGAGCAGATATCACTGCCTTTTCTGCTTGCATTCAGAAGCAAACCAAGCTAAAAAACAGCTTGGAATCTGCATGACTTCATTGCTAACATAGTCCAGAATAAGATCTCTGTAATTTGCAATGAACTCTTCTGTCACCTAAACAAGAAGGAATACAGCACTTTCTTTTTTTATTTTAAAAATTGTCATTTTACTGCTTTGCAACTCCCTTAAACAAAAACAAACTTGGACCTATTTTTGAGTGCATGAGAATAATCTCTCATTATTGCATGTGTGGCCTACCCTTTATAGTGATTTTCACTTTATTGATTGGCATTGCCCAAGTCTATTTCATTGCCTCCCCAAAGGACTGAACTCACAGAGGGAGATAAACAAAAAATATCAAGTTCATCATGTTTAGAATGACTTCTCAGCATCTGTGCTGCTTCTCTTCACAACGACCTTTTGCTGATAGCTTTTCAGAATCATTTTCAGAATGACTGAAGAGAAGCAATGGCAACCAGGTTCACTCTAGGCTTTGTGATATGTCTGGGAGATTAATGTTTTGATTAAAAGAACCTTGATTGAATTTTCTGATAGACAATCCTTCATAAGCACACGCGCCCCTTATTTTTGATCCTCGTCTGGTTTTCTTGCTTACAGTGAGACACTACATGCAGAGGAGGAAAAGAAGAGAAGGGAGATGCTAAACTCAGGCTCAGGAGTGTCATGGTTAAATGGTGGGTGGCAGCACAAAACAGCCTGTCAGGCTCAGGCTTCATGTTCATTTTAGTGCCAGTTTGGACAACAGTTTTCCTCCTTAATCAGAGTTCATAGGTTCCCATAAATAACTAGTGACTTCATTGTACTGTCCACTAAATATTTTAATTGTGACAGGTCATGTTTCAGGAATGAAAACAGATATGCCACAGATGGCAAGTAACATCCTCATTCATCTTGACTAACAATTAAAAAATTGTCACCTCAGTGTTATTAAATGGTTCCAAGGAGATTGATTTTTTTCAGGGTTTTTTTGTAAGTAGAGGCATGCATTAGAACAATCTTTTGATCACATATTTATGGAGGCACTAGTGTCTAGTGGGTAGGGAGGAAGCTGGCAAAGAGGCTTCCTGAATTTCACTTTTAAGCTAAGTCATTGATCTTTATGTTGCTTTTGTCAAATCACTCTTTGTGTTAGACTTGATCTAAGCACAAAATACTGTAAATAACACAGGCATGCTCAAGTCTACCTAATCTCCATAAATCGTTTTGCAGGATTTATCAAAGCAGATGCCCAAAAACCACTGAAGTGGGAGGGATACAAAATCCCAGCTGGACTAGAAAACTCACTATTGCCTTTATTGAGGTTTCAAGGATCAATCTCAAAACAAGCAATTTTCAATTATCATTTGGATACTACGGGCATCTTCTTGATTTTATTCATGAAAATATTTCTTTCAGTCTGACAAAATGACAGATTCTGTTAAGTGCTAATGGTAAGGGCAGTAGGTTGTTGGGGTTTTTTCAGTTTCATGCCCAATTTTTCCATCAGTTGAAATCCTGAATAGTTTCTTTACATTATGATTTTTCACTCACTTTGAACAGACAACAGTGAGAATATGTAATTTAAGGTGGTGAAGAAGCAAGTCTTTGGTGCAGAAATTTGAATAAACAACTGTTATTTAGCTTTCATTTTATTATCTGGAGATGGAATGGAAGGAGACATCCCATCTCAAGCATCCCACAATTGCTACAAAAAAGAAGGCAGAAAGCTATTTTCAGTTGGTAATTTCTCTGCTGCTTATATGTAATAGCAGTAGAAAAAGAAGAGATTAAGTTATCCATCAGCCTTGGAAGGATGCTCCATGCTCACAACAGAGTAAGAAAGAGGCCTCCAAGATGTTAACTCAAATACAGAGATTGCCAAAGAGGAAGGAAGCCAAGTATCAATAAAATACACATGGGCAGATGAAGGAAGCCAGTAGCCAATATACTGAAAAGCTCTGAAATGAGCAGAAAACCTCTCTCTAGTACCTCACACCCAGAGCATGTCAAACCCCTACAGAATTTTTCTGCATGACATGCAAAATGCCTGTATAGTTATGCAAACTTTCATACTAGTCTCTGAAAACACAATTTTCCTAATTTCACTGTTTCTCCTACACACCCTTTCTTTAGGGACTTCCTCCTTCTCTATTGCCTCAAACATGAACTCCTCATGTTCGTGTTCAAAGCCCTTATGAATTTCTTTGTAGCTTGGTTCTCACGGAGTATTAGGAGATCAACCCTTGTCTCAGGTTAGACTGTGACCCCAGCATCTTTTATCTGCTTGTTACATCTTAAACAAATGCTTTCTCCCCAGCTCCTTCAACACTGGGAAGAGGTCTCATAAATATCCACAAAATTATTCTAGTCTACATCTTCAAACAGCTCTTTAAACCATACCATGATACCCACAAACGTTTTAAAAGGCCTAAGTCACTTGTTTTGTAAGAACACAGCCAGCTAATAGTTTCTTACGTCCCTGTACATCTAAATCTGTTCTATTCTGTCAAAATACTTAAAGGACATATCTGTATCTCTCTTTTTGATCCATGTTCATCCTATGTCTGGCATGTATCTGTGAATTTCGAAATGTTACTACACAGTTCCAATGTGCTGTATTGTTAAACATAAAAGCACACACTTTATTAAATAATGCAGCATAAAGCCCTACAACAGGCAGAATGAGGACCTTGTAAATAAAGCCAAGATTTAAATCAGTGACTCCAATGTCTTGGACTTTTACAACAGATCTATTATTGCCATAGTGCAAGTATTAAAAAGAAGCTACGCCTGAGTTTATGAGGAAGCTCTAATGAATTGTAACACAAAACAACAGAGACTGATTTATAGACTGACATAAACAAAACTTGTTGGTATTACTCGTATATGATTAGGCTAACATCCATCGTTACAAGAAATGAATAATTTTCTGCCTATGTTTATAATTCTTTCTCTTGTTAAAACAGGAAATGTGAAGCCACCTGAATTCTAATTCGGAGCAGAAAATATTTCGGGGAGATGTGCTCTGGTTTTTAATATCCACAGTATGCAGGATTTTTTATTAAAATCAAAATGTAATACAAATGAATGACCTAAACATTAAAGCTTCCGGTGTTTCAGAAACCCTCAGCTGAAAAGAGATTCACTTGTTTACCAAACTTTGACACATGCTTGATTCCTCAAAGTCATATTTTAAAATAAGCGATAAATCTGAAGAATCTCAGTGTTCTAAATGAAATCATTATTCTGCAGACTGAACCTAATGCTGAGGTAATGTAGAGTCTGACCTTTCCAAATAAATCTCTCTTAATAAATGTTCCTCTCTAGTCTCTGGAACAACAGAAGCCTCTAAGGCAGCAACAAACTAGAAACAAGGGCAAGATGCAATAGTGAAGCAAGAGGCAACATGATTTAAAGGTGAAAGGATTCAGACATGACCCTACTGGGCAAAAAGAGGCAGAGAATCTACATTTTTCATGAGTGCCCAGGGCATCTTGTTTGCAGAGTCTGGACCTCTAGTGAATAGCTCGCTGCAATTCCTGTCTTCTATTTTTGAATTTTATCAACTTGATTTTTATGTCAAAGAGATGAGAGGTACACCAGCTGCTGTACATCAGTTTACAGCAGGGAATTATCACTACATGTATTAGACATTCATAATACCACTAGAGGTGCTATTATTTTTACTAGCATCAATAAGTTTTAATTCCTAGGAATAAAGGAAGTTTCTTTTGAAAAGTTAGCGTAAATTTAAAATGAAATAACTATATAGACTCTTCTTTGGTAGGATGATGCTTCACTTTTCCAGTAAAGCAGGGATAAAGGATTGCAGCAGCGGTGAGACAGAAGTAATGTTAATAACCTAACTGAAATGAATACTTGATATTTCCTGAGAGAGGATTAAACAAAGGGGCACAGCGGGGGAGCCATCTAGAGTCCACAGGGCAGCACTAAGAACCCACTTAGGTGGAGTTCTTAAACAAATTGTGCCACTTACTGAGTCCAGAGAAAGTTCCTTTCGCTTGTAGCACGCTATAATGGCTCGTCCTTTGTTATCCTGAGCATCCCAGACAATGCATCTCCAGTTAGACACTGGTTCTGATTGGACACCTGTAGAGGTAACAGCATTCAATGACACATCTTTTGAGTGACAGGCCAAACACAAAAGGGCTTTTCAATTGCGTCTTGGATGAGGTTGAGATACACACACAGAATCGCACGCAGCAGAAATGCTGACAAGAGAAGCACAGAAGTAAAGCAACTTGCTCACACAACTTAAACCCCAGAACTATGTCCTGAGATTTCAAAAGGATGCTCTCTGCTCAAAGCCGTGTCGATTCTTCTTCCAGCAGACGTCTGCTATCCAATGAGCAGCTGTGCACCAGTGAGGCCCCATACTGGCCGTTCATTCAATCTTCACTCCAGTTTATTCAATGAGTTCATACTTGGAGAAAATTCTAGATGGATTTTCTTTTCCTCCTTCAAATACTGAACATATTCTTTAACAGTTTGCTTACAAGTCCTCTGCAGTGTCCTTTAAAAATCCTTCTAGAGAAAATATGTAAATAAAAATTCCTTGTACATTTGGTAACTTTACTCCTATAGAGGACACAGACAGAACTATGCTGAGGTAATACCCCAGTTATGCATTCCTAGGTAATAAGCTTTATCTCTCAGGATCAATTTTCCATTAATAGCATTCAGTGCTCCATCCAACTTTCAAATTAATTTGACCTGTGAACCTGGGGTGTTCTGATGCTGCTTTTTAAACTACTAGAATGTAATGTCAACACAATACAAAAAATTTATAGCAGCAAAACTTTAATGGCCAAACTGATGCTTACTGAAGACTTTTAAGGCAGCTTCATGGGAAGTAGACAGCCCAAATTCAGATTATTCTGGGGGTAAAAAAAAAAAAAACAACAAAAAAAAAAAGGGAAAAAAAAATTACACCACAAAAAAGCACAAACCTGGAGAACATTGTTAAATACAGAGCTTTCTGCCATTTTTCTCTTAGCGGTTGACTCAGAAAGATAAGCAATCTAAAACTGCATTTATCAGGATTGTCTAAGGCAAGAAAAGAAAGTGCAATGCTATTGATCTGCAAGAAGTTTATTTCTTCCACTTTGCAATGTTAAAGGAATCAATCTCTTAACTAAAGAAAAAATAACAGTATTGATAATCAAGATGATGGGTGAGCTTTTGTAGGACAATGAGTGCGTTTTGTTGGTGGTGTAATAGCGTAAATGCCGGGTTTGATTGTGTCTTTGACACGTCAGGTTATGATTACTGGAATCAATTCTGGACACTAAAAGAGACGTCTCCAAAACGTTCCGTGGGACAAGCCAATTATTAGGACACTGACAGCATTAATCTCTCAGTGTTTTGCATGGCAAGGTACATTTTATTACACATAGTCCAAAGGTCTGAGGACATATTCAAGTGAATGTAAATTAAATAATTGCAGCCAATATCAGCTTAAAATATATTTCCAGCCCTCTATCTGTGGCTCTATACATGAGCTTCCATTCTTACCTGCTTTATTTAATTTTTGTTTGGTTTCTCGTTTTGATTAGTTTTTTTTGCCTTGAAGGAATTTTTTGTAGTGGATGTTGTTTTGACTTAAAAAAACAAAAATATCTGCTATCCAAAAAAAACACCAAAAAAACCTTATTGGAAAAAGTTGCTTACGCTTCTATAATTAATAGTTTTGCCAGAATCCAATACCTTGCTACAGGAAACAAAGATTAAACTGTTTGTACTTATCTAGAAATCTACAGCAAAAAGATAAAAAATGTAATTTTTTTTTCTTGCATTTCTAATAAGCAAGCAAGTATCACTAAACATCAATAAACCTTTGGAATATCAAGGTTTGGGCCATGATATGCAAGCTACAACTATTTTAGGAGTCAGTTAAAGATGTACACCAATTAAATATTGAAGGTACTGAAAATATACTGTGTTCCAAGAAAAATGTTATCAATGAAGTAGTCTGCTTTAACATAGAAAGGATATCTGAGTTTATCAGTGAAATAAGAAAGCACAAGTACACAGACAGTAAGCACTGCAGGTCTCTGGGTAATGGGGGGCTGTATGGAAAGGTTAGAAATAGGAGGGTTGCTATAAGAGAAGTACACAGACATTCAGAGTAAAAACTAAGAAAGCCTGTGTTCTATGCAATTCATCAATGAACCAAGGCACAGAGGTTACACGCATGGATCCATCCCTGACCTCTTCACTCTACTCTGATCAATGACCTTTCTGGAGCTGTATCTGCATAAGAATTACAGCCTTTTTAGTGGGCATTTTTGGCTGTTGTTTTAGATTCGAAGTTTTGGAGTGTCTCATTGTGACAGCAGCTCCCATCAATAAATGCAAAATGTATTAGAAGCACTACAGTAATTTAGCAGTTTTTGCTTTTGTGTCTCCATGGCACAGCATCCTTCCACTGAAATGGGAGAAGATGTAGTTAACTCATTTTTAACCTTTTCTGGGTAGTAAATATTAAAAAGTTTTGATCTGAATCCATTGTGGAAAGACTCAGTTTATATGAACGTTTGGATGTAGAGTCCTCTCTTCTTCTACTGAGAGCAAGAAATTGATAAAAGTTTTTAAAGTTCTTACATAACATTTGTAGTAGTTACTGAGAAAAGCTACAATTTTTCACAGCTGCTAATCTTAGTGGGTTTCAATGTCTTTAAAGCAGATAAAGACGTTTTGCCCTAACATTCAGCAATATTTTAGTCTAAATATTATTCAAGATGAATTTTTTCTTATAAACAGAGTCGACTAAAAGTAGCAATACAAAACTGAAAACACCAGAAAATATTTAGTGAAACCCTGTCTTATACAGGGTTCATTTGTTACAGTTCCTGAAGATAATCTATATTCAGTAACACTAAGCCATAGCACCAATTAATTTGGATCATTACTTAGACCTAGAAATTCTACCACCATAGACAAAACCTATACATCTACTTAAATAAACATAATATCTGTCTAGTGCATAAAATGCTATTCCACCCCACTTGTTTTTTTAAAATATAACCACTATAGTGATGCATTCATGTTCTTCTGAGGTATCTGTTCTCTTACTGAATTACATTCAGTGTATTTTAAGAAGATGACTTATTTTGGCATTAACATGTAAGGATGGGTCTTTGTCTTTCAATGTGTTTCATTATGTGTCTCAATGTGTCAGGGAAAATTAAGAGTGTTTATAAAATCATGTATGCAGCTGGCCTGCATTTTTATGACAAAATGCCTTCTTGATCTTTTAACAAACATACTTCAATTTTAGAATTCACTAAACTGACTAATGCTCATTATAAGATATAATAGATGTTGTATCAAGTAGACTAAACGTCTATAATGACATTCAAATCTAAACTACTTATCAAACAAAATCAGTATTGCAGGGCTCAGATGCACCCTGTTCTAGACTATCTCCCTTCGTCATGTAGCTTTTTTCCCAGGGTTTTGATTAAGTGACCGTAATGAGCATTGAATTTACTTTGTAGCTCCCTTTCCTGAGCCAAACAGTAAAATGAGATCAGGAAAAACAAGTCAGCAAAAAAAGGCCAGAAATGTTACAATTCCTAGAATGCCCAGAACCCCTGAAATGGTTAAACACATCACCATCAATCATTCACCAGCCAATGCCATGTCCAAGGTTGTTAACTGCACCTGAGGAGGAAGGAGGAATCTGACTCACATTTCTTTCAAGTCTAGCCTTTGCTCCTTATTCTCAGGGAAAGCAGCTGAAAAATTTAGATACTATCTGTATTTTTACACTGCCTAGTGCAATGGGGCTTGGGCCTTTGAGAGGCTTGCAGTGTAAATAACACAGAGTAAATAACAATGACACATATTTTTTAACTGCAGAAACTCATCAGCCATGCTAAAACGTACATCACACACTCTGCTACTGTCTCTCACTGTTCATTAAAAGAGAATGAATCCTGAGGGAGGCATCATTGAATACAGATACATCTCCAACACACCAAATCATATCTTGGGCCTCCAGTAAAGCTAATAAAACCATATTAAATACATTCCAAAAGTTCCCCTGGCTTAGTTCAAGCCACTTGGGCAATTTATAATTTAAAGGAGAATATGAGATTAGAGAGTGATGAAAATATTGTGATCTAGAATTTGAAACAGATTAACTGTTTTGTCATACTCAGAGGATGTACTGGTTTATAGAACATAGTACTGAAATTTGCTTGTAGAGAACTCTGAAGTTCTCTGCATTTTCCCCTTTTACTTCTATAAATTGTATGTATAGCAATGTTGGATTTCCAAATAAATGACAAAAATATACTACTTGTAAAATCAGCATAGTCAAACTCACTCTATAACAGTGATTGCACATATATATATATTTACCATAACAGTCAATAGCATTCTACTTTCTGGGCTGATGTGGCTTTTAAGTGGCAGTGCCTGAGATGCACACTCTGCCCTTGTCTGAGCTTTGACCTTTAAATGGTGTAATATTGTGGTTTTATTGTTTAATCAAAAAACTCACCACATGATCAATTAAGAGGCTCTTGCCATAAAGAGTGATTCTTCAGGAACAAGTGCATTGATATTCATCTTCTGCAAAAGAGTGAGCTCTCTAGTCAAGTTTTTTGAATGATTAAGATGATATCAACCACTATTTCCATTCAACAGCGGCAGGGATGGTGTCCTGAAGCTGTACTGGGGGTGGCCCCTTTCTAGGCAGAGCTGTTTCATTGTCTGAGTTGTACCATAGGCCCACAAAACAAGGTAACACCAGGCACACCACTAAAACCTACAGTGATCATAACTTGATCTTCTTTTTTGATATTTAGAGAAGAGACTGCTTGCATTCCCCTTCCAGAGAAACATAATCCCTGGATATTTTCTCCTTGGCAAAGACTCTCTGTGAAGTGCTGGTGAGATAAATAAGCTTAGTGTGATGCCAAGTGACAACTTCATATTTATATTTTTTTCTATATTCTGTTGCAAATACAAAATTTCATTTGACTTGTCTCTGGCTCAAAAGTAGCCTGACAATACTGCTTACTGACTAGAACTGAAATCCTCCATGAAGTTGACTGGTAAATCCTAAAGCTTATTGTTTGACAAAAATCTATTTAAGGTAATTAGAGTTTTTCAAAACTCATTTTAGTAGACTAAACTACCATGCAAGATTAATCTAAAAACTCTGCAAAAACTTGGGTATCATTTTCAGGCAGAAGGAAATAGTTCCAGCATGCTGTATTTTGAGACAGAGCAGGGAGGCATTCAGACAGACACCTTACATCAGGGTAAGGTGAAAGGGGAAAAAAAACAAACTTGCAAATATTGTAGCATCAAAATCTTACAGCGCCTCTGGGAACTCTTAAAACAGTTACTATTAATATGTCTGAATATGCTGACACACAAATTTCATGGAAGCCACCTTAATTTAACATTTAGCTGAACTTCTTTCCAGACTAAGCAACACACTGTCTGTAACTCTTTCCAGAGCATCTGCAGAATTTCTCAACCAGAAGAAAAGAACTCTTCTGCTTATTCAAGTAACCAGACAGAATGGGTGCTGGCTGTACTTTCTGATCTGAAGATTTCAAAAGCAAATCTTTCTTGCGATTTTGAGAGACAGTCTTACCCTAGTCTTATAATAAGCTGCTTTTCACACGTACATTAACACAGAACAGTGGAGCGAGGCATTCCTTGATGCTTTTCATCTGCTAGAGGATGAGATGTAAGAGTGACTCTATGCTGCAGAAGGCTGCAGCACTGTCAGCTAACACTGGAAAGGTGCCAGGGAATTCTATATCTCATAGGGGGGGGCTCTGCAGAGGGAACTGTTGAAAATGAATAATTACAATGTCATCATATAAGCCCAATACTAAAAACAAAAAAATATTAAAAAATTCGGCCTTACATTTCTTTGACTCTTCCTGTAAGAAGCTCCACATGAGAACAGTGGCCAGTGGGCAGTTTAATTCCCCACTGCCTGCCACCAGCCCACTCAGCACTGCTGCGCAGCAAGTCAGAATATCACATCTTGGCCCAGCAATGCTGAGCGAGCATTCTGACATCCTCAACTTCCCTCAAGTGATTTGGCTTGTGAAAAACCACTGAGACTCACTCGTTTTTTGATTATTTATCAGAGCAAATTCTTGGCTTCTGTGTTAGGTATGGCCTAGTTCTACAGTTATGTGCTCCTAAGGCAGAAAACAGACCTCAAAAGTGGAGAGAAATAATTCCTAATCATCCCTAGTTGCCTATATTCTCAGATCCAAGGCAGTCTCTCCTCAGAATCATCACTGCTCTGCAGGTCCTGTGCTGCACTTCATGTTTCTTATATTCTGAGCACTCCTTAAACACCATGCAATTGAGTACCTGATCAACTTAATTTCTCCTTCCTCACGTGTGAATCCTGTCTTTGCTGTTGGCTACAAAAGCTTTGCCAGGTGCTTGAGAGGGCCAGTATCTCATTCTCATTTCTATATTTCACTTCTAATACCTTCTGACACCAAAAATGGCTTGTTAGCTTTCACTGACAGGATCCTAGAAAACATGTTTAATCTGACTAAAAAACTTTTATCTGAAAGTCCAATTCAAAAATACAAAAAATACAAAAGTTACCTCCCTGTGCCTACAAGTGTCACTTGAATACATGCCTCACAAGCATCCACGATGGAATAAATGAACAACTATGGAAGAATTTAGCTTCAACCTTTCTAAAATTTGCATTAAAATCCCTTTTCCTCAGACAAACACATTTGCAGCAAGCTCTACTTATAGCTCAGCTGCTTTTCTTTCACACAAGGAAGAGCAGAACATAAGACTGAGCACAGGGGTATTAACTCCACACCACTAGTGAAACCCTGTTCTCTCCCAGCACTAACCAGTGCGAGTGTTCTGCTGCCTCCCCTGCTGCTGCCCTGTCAGGCACAGAAAGGGCTCCTTCTGCAGCGACACAGTCATTCCTAGCAGCTCAACTCTATAGTGCACCTAATTTCAGTGGAAGTTACGGACCATAAATGTCCAAGAGCAGTACAAGGAATATTCATTGGCCTCGACTCTCCTTTTCCCCTTGTTCTTGCTATTCCAGGCATTTAGCTCAAGACAATCTCTTAAAGAACCAAGGGATTCCTAAGAGAAAACCGAACTAAACTAAGAATGACCATAACAAATACTTGATTAGTTTAAATGAACTGGAGAACAATTACTGAGAAAATGAAGTGATAAAGTAAAATGAGTGAAATAATGTGAAACAATGAAAACAAGCTTCTTAGCTAATTATATCACGGTTCTTACAAGACTCAGTTGAGTGTGTAAAGTTTTCTCCAAAAGAACAGCAGTAAGCTGCAAGAGAAACTTAATATGAAATTCAGTGATGTGAGTTTATTTTCTTATGCAGGATTTGGCATCTAAAATCCCTTTCCTGATTTTACTCTCTCACAACACCAAAACGCTTTGCTAGCACATCTGAGAAAAGTTAGGACCACCATTAGCTAGAGCTGGTATTTGCTCTCCTCAGAAGGGTTTTTACTTTTAAAGATTGACAATCCAAATTCTCCTAGAGCAATATGTTCTCTAAAAGCAGAATATTTAAAAAAAAAAAAATTAAAAACATCTCCCACAGTTACCAACACAGCAAAGACAGCAATTCAATCTAGATGTCAACAGTTTTAAACCTGTGGTAAATCCAAAAGTCAACCATTATTTCATTGTAAATCACTTAATTATAACACCAATCAAGAATAATTTACAAAGAACTGTATTTCTTCTTTTGCTTATTCAGTTTCTCAGCTGAGTATCTCATCATCTTTGGTACTTTCAGTCTCACTTTTGAATGAGGCTGTCATCACACATGTCATTGGTATTGTAAGAAACATATAAAATCTTGTTTACCATCCCCACAATTTTCTTGTCTTCAATTTACGATGTTTGTCTGCTCCTTAAACACTTTAAAATTCTTTACTTGAGACACAGAAGTCACCTGATGTCAATTTTTCTTCAATTTTCTCTCACTTTTTCTTTTTAAACTACCCAATTTACTCATTTGTCCCATCCTTTACACTTACTGTGTGATTTCTGTTTATCCTCATGTGCACTCTTAAGAGTGGCTGTCAGATTCATCCCTCTAACTTCTTTAGCACAAAGTGACTTGACTGTAGTTGCCATTTCATTTTCTCAAGTCCAGCCATTCAGCTAGAATAGATCGTAGACCACTTAAGTTAACCTTGCATTCAAACTTATATGCATATTCCTTCAGGTATGGGCACATACAACACAACAATGAATACAAGAGCATTCATCACTACACTGTTTCATTTTGCAGGTGTATTTTGATGGAGAAATACCTCCAGGACATCAACGTGGCATAAAACATAGAATCATTAAGGTTGGAAAACACCTTCAAGACCATTGAGTCCAACCTTGGACCAAACACCACCATTCCAACTGAACCAGAGCACTGAGTGCCACATCCAGTCATCTCCAGAACATCTGCAGGGATGAGGACTCCACCACCTCCCTGGGCTGCTTGTTCTAATGCCTGACATTCCTCCTGATGTCCAAACTGAACTTCCCCTGGTACAGATTGAGGCCGTTTCCTCTCATCTTGTCCCCTGTCAGGAAGTGGTAGAAAGCGAGAAGGTCCCCCTTGAGCCTCCTTTCCTCCAGGCTGAGCCTCCCCAGCTCCCTCAGCTGCTCCTCACAGGACTGACTCTCCAGACCCTTCCCCAGCTCTATTGCCCTTCTCTGGAGACACAGCACCTCAATGTCTTTCATGAAGTGAGGGGTACAGAACTGGACACAGAATTCAAGGTGTGGTGTGGCCTCACCAGTTCTGAGTAAAGACATGATGCATGGTTTCAGAGAAACATCTATTTTAACCCCAAAGAATCACACTTTCATGTAGCTTTGCTCATTTAAAAAAAAACAAAACAAAAAAAAAACCACACAAAAAAACCACAGCTATTAATATTCTTTGCAGTTGTATTGCATGAACGAATCTGGAAATAAAAATAAATCTAAGGACATTATTCCATATCACTGCTGAGCCCAATCAGCTTTTTTTTTTCTGTATATCAAGATGTATATTTGATGTTTACAGGCCACAAAATGTCTAAAATGGTGTACAGTTTTATGTGGACACGGAGACTAGTACATTAGTATTGTATTTGTCCATGGCATTCAGAACAGCTGGCTTTTTGAAATAAAGCAGATATTCAGTGGAGTATCATTAAGGGCAATTAAATTGCCCTTCATCTGTTTCTGGGGCTCTGAGGAGTAAAAAGCAGCATCTGGAACCTTTATGGGTATTATCTGGCTTTCTGTTTTATTCTGTTTAGGCAGACTTGTCTGTGTTTTCACACATTAGACTCAAAGACAAAGGGATTTCCAGCAATAACCTCATTCTGATGAAACTCATCTTTATCTGCTGCTTCTTGTTTCTTAGCAAATGATGAAAAAATCCTTTATGGGCATAAGATTACTTAAATCAATAGTGACATGTCCATGCACAGCGGGGCTCATTTGCCTGTTCATCAAAATGTCTGTTTACAGGCTGCACTGACTGTCAACAGGAACACTCACCTGTCCAAGTACTTAGCTCAATGCTATAGTAAACAGTGATACTAAATATTCCAAATATTCATGTTTTCAGGCTTACTGGTATCAGGGGCAAAGTTTGTCTACTTATGATGGCAGCAATGCTACACTTGAAGGCAGCTGGCAGTTCCTAATAACTGGACAGTTCGGTGTCCATATCACAGCAAGCGCCACCTTATCATCCGTCCAAAAAAGTGGCTGGTACTTGCTTCCCAGGAAACTTCCCTAAGCTTGCAGGCTGGGCTCAGTCCCAGGTATGTGTCTGCTCAGCTAGCACCAGCCTCCCTGTCCAGACAGCTTGCAAAGTGATTACTACATAACTATGAATTACACACCTTGAAAATCAGCTCTCTTTGGCAGCCCCACAGTCCCTCTCTGTGCCTGCTGGCTCCTTTGACCTCTGCTCTCTGGACAGCATTTTATATCACACTTACTGGATATTTAACTTCTCATTTTCTTTGCATATTGCTCTAGACAGCCTGTCCAGTTCCTGCTGACTCCATCCTGCCAGCTAATCCCTGCTGGGCCAAGCTAAAGATATGCTCCTGACACACAGTTAGCTGGCAAGAGAGGTACGTGCACATTTTGGTGAACATCTGGAGGGAATACCCCCGGCATAAAGATTTTGGCTGGATTTAGAGAAGTGTCCATTTATTATATCACTTGAAACCAGCTTGTTCAACTGGGCAATGTCAAGGCCAGATTATCGTGCCAGGAGCAATGCTCTGCAAAGAGCTGTCACTGGCAGGAGGAAACAAAAACTGGAGTTCCACCAATGCCCAGCTTTACACCCCTTCCCTAAAGAGACAGTACCTGCCAGTTCCCCAAACATCAAGATTACCACAGAGTTCAAGAAAAACAGGTCAAGCACATCTGCTGTGGAGATTCAAGTCACTTCTCATGTCAGCCCCATGGAAAAAGCAGCAATTTCTATGGAATATGTCTGGAATATTTGCAGAGAGCATTCACTCTCAGGGAAAAATGCAGATGCTGAAGGAGGCAGGCAAGAGAGTCATCCCAAAAATTGCAGCCTAGGAGAATCTTTGCTATTAAAAAAAGGGATCCAAACTGAACTATGAATTGTCCATGCAAATATGTAAAGAAAACGGACACCAGCAGAAAGCACAACTTCTGGAAAACTGCTGGAGGGAGGGAGGGAAAAACTGGCTAGTTTCCATTTTCCCTCCATGAAGGCTGAGTTACTGTGGAAACAAAAGATGTGAATGACTCTTGTCTGGTGCCTCAGTCCTTCTCATTATCAGGTGCCAGCCTAGTCTCCAACTATTAATCAAACAAGCTTTACTTCTTTAGCTTTTTCACTGTCTCCTGGATCTTTTCTCAACCTTGAAAAGGGATGCTGTGTCACACAGCAGGGATTTCAGTCAGGTGGAGATCTTGACATCTGCAGCTGACTGTGCATTCCCACCAACGCATCATGCCATCAGCAAGCCTGACAATCTCCTTTCTGAGAGAGAAATAAATGAGATAAAGAACCTGTTGATTTAGATGTCTACTCCAGGAATACCACATATGAAAGACAACTTGAGAAAGGACAACAAGAGGACAAGACTTAGATATCACAACCATTACATGGCTTAATAGTTTGTCCTGGTATGAGACTCTAAAATCCCTAGTAAGAAAAGATTTTTTTAATGGAAATCAGATATTTAAAGGCTGCAGAAAAATAAGGACAGGAAATGGTGGTTGAAATATAGAGGGATAACAAAGAGAAGAGCTTTCAAGCTACAAAACTGCTCAAATGAATTAAATTTTGATTGGGAAAGCTAGACACAGCCACCACAATTTACAGTACCAAGTCAATAATTGGAGCAATACAGAGATGTCTGAAGAAGTCCAAACATTCTAGGAGGAATACTGAACACGTAACTAGCATGACTGTACAGGTAAAACCAAGGTGGCATTCACAAGACAAACACAAGCACTGTCTTGTTAGGAGTTACTTAATTTGTGAACAAAAAGAACAGAAGCTGCAGACAAGCTTTGACTAGAAAATTACAGGCAGAGCTATTCAATAGCCTTAAGTCTGCAGAAATTTTACTTGTAAAAATTTTCTAGAAATCTACAGAAATTTTACCATGTGTCTTTTCTTGGGGTTTATTTTCTCTGCTCTTCTCATATAAACTTATGTTTTCATTATGCAAACACCATGGATACTGTAGCAAGAACATTACTATTTGAAATGCCTGATTGCTTGGACATTGAATTCAAAGAATTTTTTCTCTCTTAACTATTAACATCTGAAAGCCCCGCCAGACTTGGGAAAATGCCTTAATTTATAGAAGTTCTCTGTTTGGTTAATGGAAAAATACACCCTTTTGCCCTCAATCCAGTTTGGTACGTGAAATCATAGACATTTCATTCCAACCGAGCATCAGACTACACTAAAATTTGTACACTCTTAGCATGATTACTTTGCAATTATGGCATATGTATTATGGCAAATCCCAAGTAAATTATGAACTCTGTACATTACAAAAGCACTGTGAAACACTGATTGATTTGGACAGTTTGTAGTTAATTAAGTTCATTTCCAATTCCATCTCTTCACGCAATTTCAAAGCATTCTGCATTGAAAGCCCATTTTCAATTAGTACGGAGGATGAAACAAAAAAGAATTAATTATAAAAGTGGCAATCCCCATTTAAATCTTCATAGTGCAGCAATTATTTATGTTAAGTGTTAAGAAACTGGAGAGCTGTACTTGTCTAATACAGGTTTTTTCCTTGATATATATCTCATATATATTGAATCTGTACAAAGTAGCAGCATAGCATTTTTACAAGTAAGAACTAAATTATTGCTCACAAACTTGTACAAAGCTCCAGAAGGTAGAAATATATCTGTGCTTGGCCAGAGCCAAATTAAGTGTCTTGGCTTGAAAAAACTCACTGCTACTGTACTTACTGTACTCTATTACCTTAAGGTAATTCCAATTACTTGGACTACAGCAAACATCCCCACTGAAAAACTAGTGAAGGAATACTGATATCAGTAGAATTTTATGCTGCTAAAGGACTACTCAGAAGCAGTTATTTAGTTTTATTTTAGTGTTTGATGCTGTTCAAAATGGTACAAGTCACTCCTGGAAGTTACTATAGGGAAGACCAGGCAGGAAAGCTTTCTGATACCATTTTCTAAAATCCTGTCTGTGGGTACATGCTCAAATCTTCATATCACTTTCAGATTTTGGTAACTAAAGACCCTCACACTATCTCTTTACAGAATAGGCCCAGTCACCTCTTACCAAACTACTTTTATAATTTATAAAGATGTAAAATAACACCGTGAATTGAACTTCAAGGAACTTGAGGAGGGGGAAAACCCACAAAAATGAAAAAACCCAAACAAACAAAAAACCACAAACAGTGGTTTCATACCTGGAATTGCTGGTGTTCTTCTTCTACAAAACAGACATTTTTTAGCACATCAATACCTTTCTTCATATGAGCCAAATACCTCTAATACCCACTAAAAAGAGAGAGAAGGGAAAGACTCAATGTATTTACTGGTGCCATCTGAAGGTGGCGTATCTTAATTTGCCAGTTATGTTCTCTTCACCTTTATCAAAGACTGGCAGCCACAAACACAACACCAAAATGAATGATATAAGGTCAGCAGATGCACAGTGCTGTAAACTAACTTTTTTAACTCCATTTGCTGGATTCTAAACTGCCATCTAACCAGCCATTTGTCACTGGCATTGACTCCCTGCTCTAAAGCCAAGATGACTTCTTTAACCACTGGCACAAACTTCATGGCCTGACTCAGTGTTGGCTCATTCCCTCTGTCCCTGCCTTTGCCAGTTTGGTAGCAGGCTTTGTGACAACACACAACAGTGGAGCAGGAGGAGGCTGATGGGCACTAAAAAACAGAAAATGGTTTAGGGCAGGTAGAAGGACAATCAATAAGGAAAAACACAGCCAAAAAAAGCTAAAATAAAGAGGAAGTCTTTATGAAATGGGAAATCTAAGTTAAAGGGGAAAATGATAAACTGAAACAAATGTAGATTGTCACAGAATCACAGAATTAACTAGGCTAGAAAAGGCTTCCGAGATCATCGAGTCCAACCTTTGGCCCAACACCACCTTATCAACTAGACCAGAGCACCGAGTGCCACATCCAGTCTCTTCTTAAATACCTCCAGGGACAGTGGCTCCACCACCTCCTTGGGCACCCCAATTTCAATGCCCAATCGCTGTCTCGGTAAAGAACTTCCTCCTGATGTCCAACCTATACCTGCCCTGGCACATCTTAAGACTGTGCAGTCTTGTCCTACTGCTGGTTGCCTAGGAAAAGAGATTAACCCCCACCTGGCTACAACCCCCCTTCAGGTAGTTATAGAGAGCGATAAGGTCTCTCCTGAGCCTCCTCTTCTCCAGGCTGAACAACCCCAGCTCTCTCAGCTGCTCCTCCCAGGACTTGTACTCCAGTCCCTTCACCAGCCTCACTGCCCTTCTTTGGACACGCTCCAGTACCTCAATATCCTTCCTAAACTGAGGGCCTCAGAACTGGTCACAGCACTTGAGGCACAGCCTGACCAGTGCTGAATACAGGGGAAGAGTCCCTTCCCTGGTCCTGCAGGCCACATTATTCTGGATACAGACCAGGATGCCATCGGCCTTTTTGGCCAGCTGTGCACACTGCTGACTCATGTTCAGCTTCCTGTGAGTCAGAACCCCCAAGTCCCTTTCTGCCTGGCTGCTCTCCAGCCACTCTGTCCCCAGTTTGAGGTGCTGCATGGTGTTGCTGTCTTGAAGCTTTGAAACTGAATGCAACTTAAGAAAAAGGAACACTACAAATCTTTCACATTTGTGAGCTGCCCGCAGTATTCGTGATGTTCTCAGCCCTCACCGAACCCGGTCAAGGTATTGTGTACTGCTGAGGTCACAGCAAATTCAAGGCAGGTTAGTTCGGATTTTGACTTTATATCATAATCTTGAGAAAGCCACAGCAGCTTCTCCATAGCACACACCAGTAATGGAACCACCACACAAGCGCTGGTACTGCACTGGCCCTGCCACAGGTGGAGGGAATCCTGTAACAGCTGTGATCCGCCTGACTGAGGCCTATAGAACTAAAGACACACAAAGCACCAGAGTAAATCCATAGAATTGGAATTGGTGGCACAGCTGCCACTTAAATCAACAGCTCAGGTCTCCTTAATGTCAGCAGAAAGCATAAGCCTCATGTTTCTTAACAGCCTCTTCAAAATAACAGCAGCAACAAGTGTGGGATTGGGTTGACAATCATTTACATGCAAGTGTGACCTTTTTACTCAGTGGTGACATTTGTATCCTATTAGCAAAATACTGTATTGTATTTAAGCAATAATTGCATTTTCTATGGAGACAAACGACATGTAAATCAATAAATGACGAAGCTGCAGGCCAAGCACATTATTGATTTTCAGTCATGTTCATCTCTGAGCTTAATGCTGAGAAAATACAGTATATGCTATGATTTTTTACAAGTTACATCTTTTGGGCCAGACAGTAGTTCTCTGAGAATTAAGAAATAAGATCTGTGTTCTTCAGTTGAGAGAGGAGAGATTAAAGATGAGTGAGAATTCAACAGCTGTAATTGAAGGTAACACCCAGTATCTTAAAAGCAAATGCTGAACACATCAATAACAACTTGCAGGATACCCTTATCATCTCCTCAGCTGCTCTGGTTGATCAAACCATACTTGCATATTGTCAAACCAGTGGTGAAATATATCATTGATACATCACTGAAACAGAAAATTTACAGAAATCTTGGTGAGAAGGTTGCTTTTGCCCTTCATGAGAAAACAAAACTATTCCAAACTCACCAAAATAAGGTCCAGCCAAGAGGAAAATATGAGGAAGGGCCTTCCTGAAACACGAATAGTGTGCTTCCAAATTTGCTGCCTTTTTCAGATGGCATTACAAAGCAGAAATGTTAATACAAATCTAAGAACAAAAGGAAATAATCTCCCTATTTTCCTTTTATAAATAAATCATCAAATTTGAGGGTCAAATTTTCCTGGGAATAGGTCGTGAGAAGGACAATTTTCCGAGGAAAGCAGCTTTAATTTAAGAATCAGGCAATCAGTTATGAAGCATATGGTATTCCAACACTTAAATGAAAACTGTGGTTTTACACAGATTAGTTTTTCAAAACTCAAGAAGCTTGAGATTCCTCTGATCTGTAACTGCAGAGAGAAAAACAAGAAAAGACTGCAATGGCTTTCTTAATGGATCAAAAAAATGATCATTACCTGATTTCTGTGAGATGTGCACAAGTGGCCTGAATCTCCTGAAAACAGACCAGTGAGCAAAGACCAATCTCAAAACACAGGCAGCCTCAGACATCCTGGCAGGATACAAGCAACCTTCACTACCAAAGGTACCAAGTCATCAGAGGAATACGAGACAAAATGTTGTCAGTCAAAAAATAGGAAATTAATTACACTCTAACTGGAATATTATTGCAGTTGAAGAACTAACTTTTCTAAATCTCTTCTGAATCATTAGTCAGACAATTGACTGAGAATATTTTAGGAGATTTAGTCAGCCTGATTTGGGATATTGTTTCCCATAAATTTCTCTGTGACACCCATAATTTAAGAACCCTGAGTTTTTAACTTCTTTACTGTGGCTCAGTAAATTATGTGAAAGAAAAACTCTTTGCATGCTAGCAATAACACCAACAAGTGGGGTGACGAAAAAGTAAGGAATAATCCCCAATATTATTTAATGCTGACCAAACTTTTCCATACAATATAAAAGTAGATACAGACATTCTTTTCCTCCACAAAAGCCAATTTCCCTTCCACTAGACGTTATTTTGAATACGGATTATACCATCTAAATGTAGTTGTTCAGTATGTAAGACTCCATAATATCCTACAATCGAACCAACAGGTTAAGACACTTTTCATCTGACTGCACTGAATTATTGATCTACTGGTCCCTTTTTCAGATTTTAAATCACTCGAACAGAAGGCAAAATAAATGCATTAAGACTTTCCCGTCTCAGGGAGAAAATGTATGTAGGTAGTTTGAGTCCCAACAGTAAAAATAATCACATGGAGTATCCTGCAGTAATCAATCTGATTTTGAATTAACCACTCAAAAAGCAGTTTATTTTTAAAATATATTTTTAGTTTGCCTGAGAGTTGACTATATAAGCCCCATTTATCAATTCCTGCAGTTTGAGTATTACAGTATGAATAATATATGCCTTTGTCTTCTGAATAAGATAACAGCCTTCCCTCCTCAGTGCTCTACATTTCTTGTTCCAAATGTGACATAAAATACAATTTTCCTCAAGTAGCTGAAAAGGAATTTAGAATAAATGAATTATGAATGCTTCAAGGGAAAGAGACACTAATTTTTTAGGAAAAAAATAAATAATACTAAGCAAAATATTGATAATTATTTATTATGTTCAGTGAGGCACTCATAAGTGCCTTACTATTTAGCTGAAAAGTGAGGTCTATGCTAAAAAACACATTAGAATACCTGCATTTAACATCTTTTTAAGTTATGACTTCAAAAGTTTCTTAAGCTCTTTTGAGACTTTTTCAACAGCCCAAAAGCAGCACACCCCTTGACCACCTGCAGGTGGGAATTCAGATGGATTCAATTCTGGTCACTTTGTCTTAATTTCAACATTTTTTACTCTATTTTATTTATTACAAAGCCTCTGGCAACCTTCTCCAAAGCATCAGGAAACAGCATCTGTTTAAAACAGGTTCCAGAACTCTGATACCATCCAACACAGCAGCTCCTGAGCTCCTGCTTGGCAGAGCCATTATTTTGATTTCTGAAACAATTCAAACAATACATTGAGGTGACTGGTTCATTGTCCGTAATGTGGCATTATGGATCTGCCTGGACAGTAACTACAGTACATACAGCTCTGGCAGCATAAATAAGCATAAAAAATTATGAGCTGACAAGAACCACTATAAAGTGATTATTTGGCCCACAATATAAGGCTGAAAGCTTCTCTGTATATATATTTTTGGCCTGAGGCCTCCCTCCTTTTCTTCAAAAAGCAAAACAAAGTCTTAGCTTTTCCATTTTTCACTACTCGAAACATATTACTTTGATTTTAGGCCAAAAAGAACTGGAGTTTTATTGTGACAAAGTCAGGAAGAAGCCCAGTACATATTTGTTTTGGACCAAGAAGTGTTTATTTTTCTGGCTCCTTTTTTCCAGGTTTTTAACACTTGGACACACACAGTTGTTAAGACTGTCATAACAATTGTTTAAGACATCTCAGTGAAAAGAGTCGTAAAAAAAGACAGGAGTGGAAGAGCCAAACAATTACAGGCAAAATTGCAAGAGGTTATGGTAAGAGGTAGAGGGAAAAGAAGAAAACAAGACTCCACACAGTAACAAATCCAAGAAGCACTGAAAAAAATTTAAAAATTCAAAAATTGTCAAAAATGTCAAAATTTTTAAAAAGAAAGTATTTGGTTTTATGTTTTAAAATACCTATATATCTTAACTTTTAAAGATTTAAAAGAGTAAAATGAGGATTTTCAGAGAGAAATGTATTTTCTTGTAACCCAAAATGATTTTCAAAATTATTTTTTATTTTCCCATGCCTGAGAAAAACATAGTTTAGGATAACTCAGCAAAATGTTTTCCTGCTTTCTGCTCTAGTAAAGTCGACAATCTAACAGCACAATTTATTCCCACAGATGTCATCAGTATCTCTACAGTCCAGCAACAGCTCTTTCCAAAAACCTTGGGAGCAAGCCTTGGGTTGGTGGTCACAATGAGAGAGCAGCCCAGCAGTTTAACAGCAACGAACTGTGGTTTTTACTCTGTTATGGGAAGGAGAATGTCCTTATGTCAGAGAGAGAATTCTGTCTTCAAGCCTTGGTTTGACCTTTGAAATAATCACAAGGAACCTGAAGAAATGCCACAGATGGATAACGGTTAATGATGTTCACTAAGGCACAGGGACATGACACTGAATGAAACAAAACCATACCCCTTATCCTTCCTAAAAATGGAAAGTCACAAGCACTAAAGCAGATGATAACATTTGTTTTAAAGGAAATGTTAATTGAAATTGGCATGCTGCTGCTCACAGCTCAGAACAGCACCCCAAGAGATCAGCAGAAAGAAAAGAAAAAACAAAGGTGAGTATTGCCAGAAGAGCACAGACTCCCAGCCACGGATGGGGAGGGCTCCACATCTGATAATCCATTTTTAACTACAGCAAGATTAACTTTGACCTGAATAAAAAGCCATTTCTAAAGTGCAAAAAGCCTATTATCTGCTCTTTAAAGCACATGAGTGGTAAGAGAAGAAAATAGTTGCATAAGATCTACGTTTTCCTAATTATGTTTTAGAGAGATACTGAGACCTGAAAATCTCAAAATAAGAAATAAATATTCATTTTAATGCATGCCATGTAATGCTTATCACTTAATCACTGCAAAGTGCTGTCAGGTTTAATTACAGTCTTCAATGGCCCAGCAAGATGAATAAGTCATGAATCTTAACACCTAAACCCAAAAGTTAGCTTTCTCCTCCCCTCCGAGCGTGCACTGGATCCCCTAGAAAAACCAACACAGTTTAATTCCCATTCACAAGCAGAACAACAAACTACACCAAATTAAGTCTTTGTTAAAAACTGATTTTATACTGGCGATCAAAACGTGCTTATAGGCAAGAAACAACCTAAATCAGCTTTACTCTGCATTAGTTATTGCTTAGCAAAGTAGGAGCTATCCAGGGCTGGGGCTGCTGAATAGCACTCGGGAACAAAAGAGTCAGCTATCGGTTACTGCAGTGACTGAGAAGAGACAGAAGAATCTCAGAAAGCTCACTGCAGCAGCCTGCCGAGCCCAGCACTTGCTTTCCTAAGATCACGAACTGTGGCTTTCTTCCCAGGCATACAACTCCAGGAAGAAGAACCCTTCAAAGTTTTCTCCCTCTGCTCTGCTCCATCTCACAGGCACCCTTCTGGCAAGGATAATCATTAAGCTTTAAGACGATCATTTCCCCAAGAGCTTGTTTATTCATGAGCCCCTAGATGTTTATCTAAGTGCTCAATACAGTCTAAAATGTGCCAACACAGGAATGTTTTGAGGAATGGCACTAAAGAACCTGATCAATGGAACATCTTTCACTGACTTTGGAAACAGGTCCAATTTTAGATAAAGGTAGGAAACACTATTCAAAGTGTCCAGCAACTATTCTCTGATATTTTGAGGAAGGTGGTAATAATTTTTCCTCATTTCAACTTGGAAAATAGTTGCTGGCCTTTGGAAAATGATCTGCTGGGCATTCATTACAGGAGACAGGTCTCTGTGCCCAGTTTTCTAAATGGATTTATTCACATCTCCTGTCATGAGAAAAATCAATACAACTACAAATTGCAGACTGTGTCAAAGTCACAGCCCCACAGCAGCCACTCTTTGTGGGGTTAGATCCCTTGCTGACAGAGGTGGTCTTGGCTGCTGGACAATTCACTTCCTCTGTGCCGCAGGGTCACCTCTTCCCCAATCACCGTAATGTTTTACTACTTCCAGATGCCAATACAGTAGGAATGAGTCTGCTCCAAGATTCACATTGTTCAGCAGGATGCCTTCTTTTTTTTTTTTAAACTGGCTACCAGTGAGGTTTCCCTGACTTTTGTTCTCTCCTTTGCCTTTCTGCACCATCTGAACACTGCCCTCTGTCCCTTCTTGCCCTCTTTTTGCTCTCACTGGCTCTACTCTTGTCCCAATAACAGGCATCACCCAAGCCATTCCAGTGACCTCCAATAATTGCCAATGAATGTGAAAATAAACACCCCGTCCTGAAAAGATATGTTTAAGAATACTTATGACCTAAGACAGTTAAAGTCTTGCATGTACAGAAAAACAATTGGTTAATTAATACCATCAAAAATCAATTAAATATCTGAATATCAGTACAAGATTTTTTTTTCCCTATTCATTACATTCAAGTTGATTAGTAGTTCCACTATCCATTGTTTAGAGAAGAGATAGTGCATACTTTGCTGCAGCTCTTTTCCAACCTGAATGGACTGTCACATTTCAAATGGGAATATTTAGTATTGCCTCTTTTCACAGGTTTTGATTCAGTAGCCAAATTATGCTTTTAAGGAAAAGAAAAGCTTAAGACCCATACAGAAAAAATATGGATGCATTAGAGCTATGGAAGTAATTTACTCATACCCTAGTGTGCAAGAGCACGCTCAGCCAGATATAAGTGTGTAACAAAACTCTTTAGGAAATCAGCCTCTATAATAGAACATATTTGGAAAGGTAAAGATGATAACCTATCTGCAGTGCATTCAATGGGCTTCTTTAAGCTTTTTTAATTACAGCATTAAATTTGCTGCTTTTTCATTCATTAGACATACTGAGGACATAGGACACTCACTTAATCAACATTATATGAAAAGAAAAAAGTGAGGTCTTCACAAAAGAACTCAAGAGTGGAATTATATTCTGCATAACTGCATTGAGCTTCTTCCTGAGAAAGAGGAAGAGAGAGAAACATTTGTAATAGAAAGGAGGATCACGTTTTGCAATATTAGGTGTGCTGCCTGATACTTTTAAATATTGCTTTTGCTTCTATTTTGATGAATATTAAATATAGCTATATAGAGAAGTTAAAGTAGTTGATAGAAAAAAAAAATCCTAGCCCATCATTTTCAAAGCTGCATTCCTGTATACAGGAATCTGAACTTTGAAACAGACACATATATGGAAATTCATCCCAGAACAAGAATTAAGAGTCTCCTAATACAGAATAATTAGAATCTTGGGGAGGAGAGAGAGAATTCAAAAATGTAAGTTCATATAGTTTCCAAACAGATGTAAAGGCAAGGGTTTTCTATTAATCTATCCTCTAAGATAATGGAAACCCTGTATTTCCTGCAATTGGCTGCAATGCTTTTTACCACTGCCTTACCAACAACATCCATTTTCCTTTTTTATACATCTTTGAAGGGAAACAGCAGATTCTCTGGAGTACAGAAATAATTCATCCACAGAATATAGCACAAGATTTTGAGTACCTTGTTGAAAGACTGAAATTATCACAGCTGTGATCACCTTCCAGTACGGGGG